>PVJX010007001.1:0-27812 GCA_004027295.1 Dolichotis patagonum
TGGGGAGAGGGAGAGAGAAAAGCTTTTAATCCAACACTGAGAAGGCTGAGGCAGGAGGACTGTGAGTTTGAGGCTAGCCTGGTCTACGTAATGAAATCCTGTCTTGAAAAAAAAAAGGAAAAGAAAGTTTTTAAAATATTAGCATGGCCGGGCGCAGTGGCACAGGCCTGTAATGCCAAGCATGAGGCACTGAGGCAGGAGGGTCGTTGCCAGTTCAAGATCAGTCTGGGCTACAAAGTGAGCTCAAGGCCAGCCTGAACTGCATAGTGAGACCCTGTCTTAAAGACAATAAATAAATAAATAAATAAATAAATAAATAAATTTTTAAAAATTAGCTCTGCGAGGAATTTGACATCAGATAAAATGGATTGCTTGGAAAAATTGTATCAGGTGAACACTTTTCTCTCACCTCATCTGAAGTGCACCAGCGGCCAGCTTTTCCCGTAATCATGGCCCATTAGGAGATTTTCTCTAGGGACATCTTCTTAACGTAGGCCTGCATTTGTGTAATTGGGAACTCAGTTTATGGAAGATGACTGAAGGGAGAGACGAGGAAGAAGAAAAGCCACAATGGTTTTAAGTGGTTCTAAAAAAGAGAAATTGAGAGAACTCAAGTTTTCCACTTTTTCCAGTGGCCAAGCCCTATGCTGGGCGCAGCAGCCCACGGTCTCATGAAATCAGCACATCATGAAGTTGCCAGCTCTGCCCATTCTCTTATTTCGCTAATACTTCTGATGTGCTTTAAGAATCTGTCCATTTGAAAGCCAGGCATGCCATGCACACGGATGCAATCCCGAGCACTGGAGCAGGAGGATCACAAGTTTAGGGCAACTTAGCAATTTAGGGACATGCTGTCTCAAAACAAAAAATAAAAAGGGACTGGAGATCTAACTCGGTGCAAAGGCTTTGGGTTCGATCTTCAGTTTGCCCGCCTACATTTTTTTTCCATGTGATAGATTTTTTTTTTATGACATCTTTACTGTGCACTGCTACCAGACATTTTTCATGCTTAATTTTTGCAATAGCACAGTCATCATGAGTCTCATTTTCAAGCGACGATTGGTGAGATTACATAATTCTCAGAGATCACACAGGTGTAAAGTGATACCTTCCAGGGCGTCAACTCACATGTGATTTGCATGGGATGAGAGATAGGGTGACTCTAATGTGCATACATGTGTATTATTTTTTTCTCTACATAGCAACATTCTGATTTCCATGGAAGCCATGGGATTACCTGTGGCTTTTCCTCGCTGAAAAGTAAACATTTTATTTTATTTTTATTTTAAAAATGTTCCTAGCTGTAAAATCCAAAGAGTTGTTTTATATTTTAATATAAGTACTATTTTCTTTTCTAAACACTAAATTTTTGTAGTAGATATATATATATATATATATTTTTTTTTTTTTTTTTTTTTTTTTCCTGTACCGAGAATTGAACTCATGACCTCACGCTTGCCAGGCAGGTATTTATGCCACTGAGCTAAATCCCCGGCCGCTTGCCAGGCAGGTATTTATGCCACTGAGCTAAATCCCCGGCCCTATATTATTTTTATATTCTGAAACATTTAGTATTTTTATGCCCTTCCTGATTAGACATGAGAATCATCCAGGTTTTCTTAGAGATGGTATGAAATATTTATTTATATCTTTCAAATTTTCCATGTCTCTCTTTTTTTTTTTTAGACAGAGTCTCACTATGTAGTCCAGGCCTGGCGTGGTGATGAATGCCTGTAATCCTGCATTCAGGGGACTGAGGCAAGAGGCTCACTGTGAGCTCCAGGTCAGCCTGAACTGCATAGTGAGACCCTGTCTCAAAAAGACAAAAAAAAAAAAAAAAAAGCATCACACAAAAGTTGATCCTAATAGAATTCATGTATAGAAAAGACTCCTGGCAGGTGTGTAGCTCACAGGCAGAGAACCTGACTGGTTTCTTTCTTTCTTCTTTCTTTTTTTGTACCGGGGATCAAACTCACGACCTCGTGCCTGCCAGAGGCAGGCACTTAAGCCACTGAGCTAAATCCCTGGCTTGCTCTTTCTTTTCTTTTCTTTTTTCTTTCTTTCTCTTTCTTTCTTTCTGTCTCTCTCTCTTTCTTTCTTTTTCTTTCTTTTCTGTACCAGAGATTGAACTCACAATCTCATGCTTACCAGGCAGGCACTTATGCCACTGAGCTAAATCCCTGGCCCCCTGGCTTCACTCTCTCTCTCTGTCTCTGTCTGTCTCTGTCTCTGTCTGTCTCTCTCTCTCTCTATATATATATATATATACACATAGTACTTTTTTACAGTACTGGAGGTTGAACCCAGGACCTTACATGTGCCAGGCAAAAAGACTCTAGTACTGAACTATTCCATGACATATTCTAATGACATGTCTATCACTGGCAAGAGAGTTCATTAGTGGCCCTGAAGCAAGGCCAGCAGATTGCTGTAGCTGCTGGTTTCAAACAGGAGCCTAAAGAGAATAATTTTTGTGGTCTGTTGGCCATTTCAGAACTTTGGAAATGTAATGGTCAATTCATCAGAAAGAAATAGCAGGTGAGTGTGGCAGACTTTCGGCGGCCCACAGGAGAGAGACCCTGGCGCCTCCAGACCTGCACCATGTGGTTGACTTGGGATGCCGGGAGAACAAGGAGCTCCTCCCCTCTCTGGGGAGTGGCTGTGAGCCTGCCAGCACCCCCAGGTTGAGAATCAAACATCTCATGCCATCCTGTCCCCCGTCCCGTGTCCCCCCAACCTTAGCAAGTGGGAGCCAGTGAACTATACATCTTGTGAAAAGATCGGCTATGTTATTTAGTATGAGCTCCCCATATGCAAAGATATGGACAACCATTTGGAAGAAAACGAGACAATATGACAGATAGTGAAGATCTCTGGTTGTCTAGCTTTGAAATTTATGCTTTCTTATGTCCCGTTCTGTTCTGTTTTGTTGTGTCTAATTTTACCCCTTTTTAAAATAAAATTTAAAAAAAAAAAGAGAGAGTTCATTACTATTCCTCATTAAGAAAGGACCCTGAACCAGATGTCAGGAGAAATCACTGTGTGTCTTTAACTAGGCAGTTAGCCTCTCTAGACCTAAGTTTCCACATCTGTAAATGGACCCAGGGTCAATTTATTACTTGGTTTCCAGCAGTTCTTGCAGTTGTGATGTTTGATGACTTTAAATTACCAAATGTGTCTTAGTGATAAAGCAAGCAATACAAATTTTTTTTCCTGATTTAACAGCCTTAAACTAACAGCACTTAAAATCCAAAGACAGAGTCCTATATGGTGGTGATGCCTATAATCTCAGCACTCAGGATGCTGAGGCACAAGGATCATTGCGAGTTCAAGGCCAGCCTGAACTACTTAGCAAGGACCTGTCTCAAAAAACCCACAAAATAAAATAAAATAAAATATAAAATAAAATAAAATCCAAAGACAATCAGCTCTCCAGATGAATTATCTGAGTGAAACTTGGATCCCTGCATATATCACAGAAAGTTACCTTTTGCTCGGCATGGTGGTGCATGTCTGTGATCACAACACTTGGGAGGCGGAGGCAGGAGGATAACCATGAGTTTGAGGCCTGCCTGACTACATAGAGTTCAAGGCCAGTCTGTACTACACAGCAAGACCCTGTCTCAAAAAAAAAAACCAACCAGACAGACAAATAAACTAACAAAAAAGCCTGACACTCCCTACCCCTGTTTGCCAGAGTTTGATTATTCTAGACACTTTATTCCATGGAACCATACAATGTTTGTCTTTTATGACTAAGTGCCCTAGAAAACACTTTCAAAAATTAATGGCATCACAAGGGAAAAGAAGCTAGCTTGCAAGGGTCTCCATTGAATACAGCTGTGGCAATTTTTACCCCCAAATCAGATTTTATTGGTACATTTTAGATACACACAATGACCACATTCATCATAGAGAATTTATACCTGTACATGATATAAATTGGTTCTTTTTTATCCCCATTCCCCTACCCTCCCTTCAACCCCTCAAATTGTGGCCATTTAAGGACCAAAGAAAGATAATTATATTCTACAGTCCTTTGATCACCACGTGAGTTACCAAAGGGAGCACCCAGAAAAGATAATTACAGTCCGTGGCAATAAGTCTAGGTCGTGGTTAACCTGGAGGAGAAGGGTTGGGCTATGCCCCGCGGAGGGCTAGTGGTAAGGTTCTGGGGTTTGGGGCGCATTCTGAATCACAGTCCACATAGTTGTCCGAATGGATATGTTCACCATGGAAATCCACTGAGCTGAATGAACTGCGTGTTTTTCTATGCGTTATACCTCAATAAAAAGATGAATTCAGGCACCGGGGATGTGGAGCTCGGTGGTAGAATGTGGGCTTATAGTCCTCAAGGTCCTGCCTTCAATCTCCGAAACAAACCCAAAAAATAACATGAATTTAGGAGCCACAGGTAGATAATTTTGGTCAAATTTCCTGTGAAATTCCAGCCTGAAAAATTAATCAGGCTGGGCGTGGTGGCGCACTCCTATAATCTCAGCACTCAAGAGGCTGAGGCAGGAGAACTATTGCAAATTCAAGACCATCCCAGGCTATAAAGTGAGCTCAAGGCCAGCCTGAACTGCATAGTGAGATCTTGTCTCAAAAAGACCAAAAAAAAAAAAAAAAAAAAAAAAAAATGTAATCAGGTAGTTGGTGACATGGCTTTGAACTACTTTAGAGGACAGGCTGGAGAGTAATTATCATCTTGTCGTTTCTTTGGCTCAGCTCAGTGCCGTAGCCTGCATGGAATGTTCAGGAAAATTCTTAGAATAGTTCTAATCAAGCACTTTGGGTCAGGTGGGACACCAGCATTCCTAGGAACTCGTTTCTAGGACCAAGTCATGTAAAACTCAACACCAATTTTGTTGTAATAGGGTCAGTGGCCTGGCGGGCACAGGGAATTTGCTACAATTGTTGTGAAACAGGGACAGAATTGAGAGCAGATCGTGACCCAAGCCAGAATGGAGATGTCACGCCTGGCAGGAGCGACCAGCAAACACCTCTAGAAGGCCGTTGGCTGAGATTACTTTGGAGCATCGGGCTCCAAGTCCTAGCTGTGCCTTGGTACCAGTCCTGGCCCACTGGACACAGAAGACATCCAACAATCTAATCAGAGAAAGACATAAGGGACTAGTGCGGACCCTGGAGCTGAAACAGAGGTGGCCTCCTCTCCCTGAAGGGGTCAGGGAAGGAACACTGACCGCAGCTCTAAAGGACAGGCAGGTGGAGGAGGTTTAGAGAGGGTCTGTGGCCTCCAAAGCCAGGCTGAGTTGCCCCACAGGGTGCATCCAGGGGATTGCATCTCTTAACCTTGTCCAGCCTCCTGTCAAAAATCCCACTGGTCACCCACGGAGTGAACAGCCATGCTGGAAACACCAGGCAGAGCACACAAAGGGAAGAAGGGCCAAAGAGGCCAAAGAAGACATTAGCAGAGCCATTTATTATGTGTCTGACTAAATCACTTCCCTTTCCTACCCATGTGTAATTCTAGTACTGTAATCCTAGCACTTTGGAGGCTGAGGCTGAAGGATCATCCTGAGTTCAAGGTCAGCCTGAACTATACAGCAAGACCTTGTCTCAAAAAAAAAATCTACACTAAAATTGTGGTAGTTAATGCAACCTTCTGCTGAGAGTTGAGGTGAAGAACAAACTGTAAAATACGTAAAGTACCTAGCATGGAGCTCTGCAGAAAATGTTTAAAAGGCAGTGTGGTGGTGGTTATTGTTATTGTGACAATCAGAGGGGAGACACTGGGCTTAGCGAGGTACAGTTGACTGAACAGAAGGCAGTGAGAGATGTCTGAGGCAGCCTAGCGCACTCCTGGCCACCCCACTTGACAGGTCCCCGCTCTGCCTACGTAAGAGTATCAGGTAAGAGCTGGAGGTGCAGCTCAGCAACAGAGCACTTCCCTCCAATGTGCAAGGCCTCGGGTTCAACTCCCAGCACCAAAAACAAAAGAAAATCAAGTCTACCCAAACAGAGCCAAAGTGACTCCAACACTCCGACTATACACACAGCTATTTGAACATCTGTGTAAAAATTTTTTTACGTATCTTGCCCACTTGGCCTACCCCAATTCCAACCCTTCTCATCAACAAACCATGGTGCTGGTTTATTTTAGCAAAAGACCATTTGTTTAAAGGAGCCTGCCAAGTGAGAGGATCCAGAGTCTTCCTTTTCTCTCTTTTTTAAAAAAGCCACAGATAAAAATAAGCCTAAGATGGTCTGTTTCTGTCATGGCTGATAAAAAAAATAGTAGCCTTCTGTCATGGTTTGAATATCATTGGTCCCTTCCAAAATTCATGTTGAAATCTGATTACCACTGTCGGGGTGTGGAGAGCTTGGCCCCTTAAGAGGTAGTAACAAGGGTATTAAGAGGAACTGAGCGTTAATTCTCACCAAGCTGGATTAGTTACAGAGCAGGTTACTGTCATGGGAAGCTGTCCCCTCATATTTTGTTTCTAGTGCATGAATCCTTTTGCCTTTCTGTTTTCTGCTTTCAATTGAAGCAGCACAAGGACCTTGCCAGGACCACATGCTCGGCTCTCCTGGCCTCTAAAACTAGGAGCAAAATAAACTTTTTCTTTATAAATTATTCGGCCCCAAGGATTTTGTCATAACAACATCAAATGGAGTAAGACACCTTCTAAATAGACTTGTGATCCATTAACATCAGGATCATGGGGAAAGTGATCAGATGACCAGCCAGGTTGGCCACAGAACTGCCAATTCCACCCATGCAGTTTGGACAACTACTATTGGGAAGGCTCCACAAACCCCAACCCCCTTATTCCCCAGACAATCTTTGAGGACAAATCAATCAACAAAGGAAAGTTACTCAGAAGATACAAGGTCTGTGGAGGCTGCATCTTAAAGAACAGACGTCATTGTTTTAAGCCAGGTGCCCCAGGACTGCAGCTACCAGATTTAGCAAGTAAAAATATACAGTGGCTAAATTAGAAAGTCACATAACAAATAATTTTTTACCATGTCCCCAATATTGAGTTGGACATACTTATACTAAAAAATTCTTCGTGAGCTGGGTGTGGTGGCACACGCCTGTAATCCCAGCACTTGGGTGGCTGAGGCAGGAGGATCATTACAAATTTGAGACCAGCCTAGGCTACAAAGTGAGCTCAAGCCCAGCCTGAACTGCATAGTGAAACCTTATCTCAAAAAAAGGAAAAAAATTCTTTGTGGTTTATCTGACATTCACATTTCACTGTGCATCCCATTTTATGTGGCATCTCAGTCCAAGAAGGATAAGGACAGAGGTAAAAGGGATACAGCTCAAGTTAGCAGTCCCAAACTGGTGGCTTCCCATCCCTGAGGTTTCCTTCTCTATAAAGTGGAGTCAGTTGACAACAGTGTGGGAATTTCTGGCTTCCTTTAAAAATGAGAAGCTTTAGCCATGCTGGTAGTAGTTTCCCTGTAATAAGAACATAATGGGACAGAGGAAAACTTGGAAAAGTGAATACTGCGTACTGATTTGTTAGGACAGAGGGACTGTGGGTAAATTTATTTGAGAGTTGTTGGCTGCATGAGGAGTCTGGAGTTTGCCCAGCCAGCAGCCCATGCCGCAGGCCCTGGGACACTCTCACTCCTATCGCACTGCCCCACCACTGCACCCAAGGCTTCACTGTTGCAATCTATCCTGGCTGCAGTGAAAACTCATCCATCTACCAGGTCCTTGCTGGAAGGCTTCCCCCTCTCCAGGGCCAGCGTGACAGCTTCTTGTCACACGCTGGAGAAATGTGTGTCCACAGCGCTGCCTGCAGACAGAGGCTGGAGCTGCAGGCTCAGGAAGAGACTGCGCCATCTTTCCTGGCACACAATTAGGAGAGAAGCAGGCAAATGTAGGAGAAAAAGGTTGAAAGAAACTAAAAATATAAACATTAGAAAGCTTTTCCAGGCAGAGTTCTAAGGGGTTTATTTAGTTTCCTTTTTAAAATTTTTATTTTAAAGACAATAAAACCAATCAAAACAGTGTAAGAGATACAGGACTTCAAAATATTATGAAATCAACATTAGTTACCGTCATGCCTTTTGAGGTCTTTAAAATAGCTAAAGGTAACTTCAGACATAGTAAAAATCAAACACAAGAACAGAATAGAATAGGAACAATAAAAGCAAAACAATGAATGCAATAAAGGATTTCAAAACAAACCAAGAGTAAATCCAAAATTGGTACCGTAATATATCTTGCTATCTTTGATATAGCTGCTCCTGCCATTAGATTTAACATAAACAAAATAAAAGAGACAAACTCAACCCAACAAAACAATGGAATCCACATAGGACCTCAAAACAAGATCATACGGAATCAGCAATGGCTACAACCCTCAGAAAAGGATTCCCCCCTGGATGTCACACTGCGTACCACTATCCTCTGAACCTGATAGACCACCGGCCCTAGGTCTGCAACGTTAGTGAAACTCCAAAGCACCACAGGCATCCGATTGCATTTCACCTCGATAACTATCATTACAGCATGTGTTTCTCTGGATAAGCCAGTAGCTTATGGGGTAGGAGAGGGGTTTGGTACTTCTAGGGTGATGGAAGGGGCTCGGGTCTGACTTTTCCCAGTCCAGCAGCAGCCCAAGCACAGCCCTGGTTCCCAGACTGGACTTGTTTGCTGGTGTACCTTTTCATCATTTAGTTCTTAAACTATCCCCATAAGGTGGTACATTATAGTACCCAAAAGAATTGAAAACAGGGACTCAAACAGAGCCTTGCAATGCAGTGACATTGTAATGACAATGTTCATCACAGCCTTACTGATAACAGCCAAATGGTGGAACCAATTGAATAACTGAATGTCCATCAACAGATGGATAAACTGGGCTGAGGATATAGTTCAGTGGCACAGTGTCTGCCTAACATACGTGAGGTCGTCAGTTCGCTCCTTGGTACCAAAACAAACAAACAAAAAAACCAGATGGATAAACAAAATGTGGTACATACAGACAATATAACATTCGGCCTCCTGAAGTTCTAACACATGCTACAAAACAGGTGAACCTTTCAAATGCTGTGAGCCTCATTTATGGAGTCTCACTAAACCCTATTTTTCAGATAAATGAGACCCAGACAGCCATGAATTACAAAGTCAGATGGCTGATAAGTGGCACAGCCAGGATCCCAACTCCAGAATATTATTTCCAAGCCGTGTGACCTCAACGAAGTGCCTAAACTTCCCTGAGCAGCAGTGCTTCCACGTATAAACTTTAACAATAATGAAGAGTTAGGGTTTGGATCTGAAACGTCCCCCAAAAGGCTCACATACAGTATTGGAGGCTCAGTCTCCACACAACTGTTAGAGATGGAGCTTTTGGAAGGTGGCTGATCGCGGTGGCTCTCCCTCAGTGGATTAGTCCACGGATGGGGGTCAGCATTAATTATCGCAAGACACTGTAAACTCAGAAGATAAAGCTCAGCTGGAGGAAAGAGGTCACTGGCCACATAGCTTAGCTTAGGATAGTGGCACCTGCCTGTAATCTCAGCATGTAGGAAGCTGATGCAGGAAAGTTGCAAGTTCTAGCCCAGCTTGGGCAATTTTGCTCAGAATTTAAAAATTTAGAAAGGGGTAGGGATGTCACTCAGTGAAGCCCCCCACCCCTGAAACCATGATAAAAGTTGTGCGTGCATTCACTGTGGTAACAGTATCAGCACATGGCATTCAATGAATATTTACCCTTTTTGTTTCAACACCTTGCCCCGTCTGACTGTGGCAAGATATTTAACTAGATGAATTGTGTCCCTACTACACACCAAGTCCTAAGCTAAGCGCTTCAGGCATGATTTTATTGAATCTCACAGATATAGGCATCATTATGAATGCCATTTGACAGCAAGGAAACCCAGGCTTAGGGAGGTACAGGAATTTGCCCAAGATCCCTCAGCTAAGAGGATGCCATAGGATGGGGACCACAGCATCCTAAGACAGGATGCAAAGGGTATGAGACCTGGGCCTCATTCTTGTTCCAGAGCTCAAAGAAACCAACTCAGCGAAAGTCAGGGAATTCTGGTGGCTGGGAGTTCTCCACAGGGTCTCTGCTCCTGGCATGTGGGCCACCTCTGCTGCCGGTGACCTCTCAACAGCAAAGTCCAACAAAAGGACAGAAACCTTGAAAAGCTAGAAACTGACTTCTTGTGCCCATTAGAGGTCATTTAAGCAGTAGTTACAATTAAGCTAAGGGTCAGAGTGCTGGCTCTGCTCTACCACATTCTGGCTGTATAACCTTAGACAAGTTATTTTGCTTTACTGAGTCTGTTCCTTCAACTCAAATGTGAACCTCATACTGTCTGCTACAGGGTTGTTGGAATAGAAAAAAAACTACTATATTTTATATAAAAGAACCTGTAACAAAGGTCAGTTAGCCACTGCCCAGGATATAGCTCAGTGGCATAAACACCTGCCTGGTGAGCAGAATGAACGTCCTCAGTTTGATTCCCAATACCCTCCCCACAAATAACATTAGCCATTGTTAAGTATTATTACTAGAAAGTTACATTAAAAACTAGGAAAGCTCCTCAGTGATAGTATACTTGCCTAGCATCTTAGGTCCCGGGATTTAACCCTAGCACCACATAACAGAAGGGAAGTGACTTCCAAGTGTGCAGATTAGACCCATTAACTGAACTGAAAAGCACCTGACCTGCCTAGTAAAGGTACTGTGACAACCATTTACTACAGGCAGCCCTTTTGGTTATTCATGTGAAGCAGAATCTGTGTCCTGTTGCCTCAGCCTCCCAGGGCTTGGATCACAGGTGTTACCATGCTCTGTAAGGATATTCTAAATTACATCTGACAACATAAAGATGTTTTGTATTGGGAGATATTTATAGTCCTGGCAGCTGAAACTACAGTGGCATGCTTGTGACAGCGAAGTACCTTACCACAGCTACAACCCAGCCTCTCTCCCTCTTCTCCTTAGTCCTCAAATACCAAATTTACATTGTATTAGGTTCCCAAGTATTTAATAACCTGGAAGGGTCTATGCAAATAAACTTAAAAGCAGGTCGTCTTGCCTCTTCAGTGAGCAAATCAAGACAGTGCAAGAGAATCAGAACCTTATTAATCTCTAAACCCCAAGAGGAAGGGATAAGGGAATGAATACCATCAAATTATCTTTTTCTCAAAGGTCAAATTCTAATCTACTCAAAATTATCATTTACTACAAGCACATTTTGATTTCAAGAATTTTATTTTTCCAAAGTAGGAAAGTTGTTACCAAGTTCGAAATTCCTTGAAACTTCAAAAGGCACAGCACTCAGGAAAGGCAAGTACCCAAAAGCCTTATGGGACTGGTTCAGGAACATGACTAATTTTCAAGAGGCCTTGTACCCACTCCATCCATAGCTCAGAAACTTCTAAAATAGAAAACAAAAAGTAGATTACATCAGTGGTCTACAAAAGCATCTGCTGAGGATATGTGAACAGGAGTATCTAGTGAAAATGTGGCCTACCCCACATCCTTTGCTCCATCCACTAGATCAATAGTGGTGGACAGTTACTCTTTCAAGACGTTAATGTTTGTTTTAAATAAGTGGGTTTGGGTTGTAGTTTAGTCTCTGAATAGTTATGTTGGAGAACAGCCTCTAATAAATAGTAACTCCCCAGTCTAAAACCCAACTTGGGTTTAGACTTGGGTCTTTACAAATTACTTTGAGAACTGAAACCTTACCTGTTACAGGACTGAGAACCAAACCAAAGATCAAGGTGATGACAACAAACTGCAGCCTCAAGAGCTTGAGACCTGTAGAAGTTAACAGGGCCAAAATGAATAATCTGAATGAGGGGGGAAAGGAACAAGTTAATTCGGGGCCAATGCATCAGACCAAACTGGCTAATGGTTATTTAGATCAACAGGGTCGATCTGATGGGGAAAAAAGTAATGTCATCAGTTGCATCAGCTGAATTTGCATCAAATATCAGGCATAAGCGGTCTCTGCCTGCAGGTTCTATGTATCTGAGGCAGACATGCAGACACAACATAACTTACCAATCCTTTCCCTTGCTCAGAATTCATCCTGCTCCATTCAAAGGCTCATTTATGCCTTAGCAAACCTGAGGTGAAAACACAGGAAAATGAGTGCTTACCAGCTAGCTGGATGGGGCAAAGTAAGACAGTTGCTGCTGAAGCTGGCATATCAGACAAAAACTGGCTTAAACAAATGAGATCAACATGGTCGATCTGTTGGGGAAAAAAGTTCAAGTCATCATATATGCCAGCAGGAAACTCGTGAGCTCCCTGAAAAGGTGCCCGGTATGCTGCCACATCTGTAAGTACAATCAACTTGTGTCCCACTGTAGCAATGCCAAACACCCTCGGCCTTTGAGCACCTCAGTTTTATTTATGTAGTGGCAAGAGCCAAGCTGTCAGTAAACAGTGGGCAGATAATCAGTTTAAGGAAGACTGGACAACTAACAAGACTTTTTAAAAAAACTTCTTGTTTCACTATTGTTTTTGCAGAACTTTTATGAAAATCAATTTTGGGGCATGTTAGCTTCCCACTAGATTTGTTGTGGGGAGGTATATGGGGGAGGTCATAACATGTCACCTACTTATCCTGCAGTTAAGTTTAAAGGTTACTTTTGCTGAAAAGTGTACTTGTTTGAAACTGCAGGTATCTGATAGGTGATTATCATAGGGCTCAGATCCCAAAGGCTGAAATGGATATTGCCAGCTACACAAAAACAATTAGAGGGACACATCTTTTGGAACTGTGCCCTTGGAACATAGAAATCACTCTACTTCAGCACACCTCAGATCAAAAACCTGTCGTTTGTTGTTCTGCAAGCAGCTCAGTCCTCCTCTCACCTACTTCCCTCAGCCGAAGCCACACCTAGATTTGTTTGTGCAAGGTTCCAGGGTTTGACCCAGTTACCTTTCTAGTCAAGGTCAAACAAAAACCCTGCTGGCTGGGTTATCTGTTAAGCTAGGTCAATTGAACACATTCGGCTTGAGAAAAATGCTAAGCCTTTATTCATCTACCTTGAAATTTACATGCCTACATCCGCAAGTATAGTATAAAAACACTTTTAAAAAGAGGCATTAGAATAACATCAAGCTGGGCATAGTGGCACACAACTGTAGTCCCAGCAATTCTGAGACCGAGGAAGGAGGACTGCTGCGAGTCAGCCTCAAATGCATATGGAGATCCTAACTCAAAGATGACAGAAAGAAGAATGACGTCAATCACTTTGGGCCATTTCTTCTAAACCTGTTTTTTCACCAGGAACTCATGTTCTAATAGATGATCAACAGAATTTCTTTGTAATGGCCTCCGAGAATCTAACCATTGGTAAGTACAGAACAAGCGTAAAGCAGGCCACGAGTCCCACTTTTCTTCGAAAAAACATTCACCAACATTAAATCTTATTTCTCCAAGTTTCCACAGCCAACTAAGAGGCTTTCCTAAAGGTACGTGTCCTAGCACAGCCCCTAGACAAAAGCTTACCGCGTAGGTCAGGAGATCCAAGGTTGGAGAGATCTAAATCGGGATCTCTCATAGACCAAGAGGTGACTCCGTTCTCCCACATCCATGCTGTACTCCCTGGCTTCGATAACCTACAAAGAAAGGTTATAAATGGCCATCTCCTCACGGCTAAAGGAGCATGACTAGGTCTTTCGAAGCTGGCGTATCAGGAGTAACTGGCAAATGTTCTGAAAGATCAGCATTGTCGATATGATGGGGAAAAAAGTGAGTCATCATTTACACCAGCCAAAGGCCCTTCGGACCCACGCAGAAAGCGCAATTTTTCCAGGTAGCTCATGTTTCCTGCGGCCTTAAGTCAATTTTGGCGTCAGCTACGGAGGCGTTACGGAACAAAAAGTGCAAAGAAGGACCAGAGCTCGAGAAGGGAAAACTGAAGGGCCTCCACGTACCGTACACACAACGTGGTTCAGAGGCGGGAACCACAACCTCTGGAGCACAGCAGACCTCACCATACTCTCAAAGCGCAGGAGATGGAAAAGGACGTCTATGGGCCTGAACCTCCCTTATATAGGAATAGGCTGCTGGTGCGCGTGCGCATTAGATTTGAGGCGCTCCCTTTCCGGTTCGTGCCTGCTGTGATCCTTGGGAAATGTAGTTTCTGACCCGCCCAGCACGAGGCGCTCCAATGGTTGTCTGAGCGGAGCCTGGCCCCGCCCGCTTCCCCCGTATACACTGAGCAACTCGGTCTCCTCGGTCTCGCCGCCATGTCGCGCTTCACACGCACCAAGCCGCTTACCGCGTGCCCTCGCCTCTGGGGCTGGCTGAGGCCTGCGACGGCCTTGGGCGCTGCTCGCCCGCCCCCCGCAGTCCCCTCCCCTCAACCGAGCCCGCCCGAGCCCGCCGGCCCGGCCGCGCGGGGGAGCTGAAGCGACACTCGCTGTTTTGCTCTCCCCGAGGGCGGGGACGCGGGCCGGCGGTGCCGGAGCCCGGCCCCTCGCGCCCGAGTCCCCGCTGCCTCCTCCTCCTCCACTTCCTCCTCCTCCGGGCCGCCCGCCCGGCTCCTCCCTCCGCCCAGGGTCTGCGGGGAAGGAAAACTGAAAGTGCGCGGCGGCGGGCGGGGCCGCCAACCTGCTTGGGCTGGAGCGGAGCACTGGCTGGCGGCGACGGGGCGGAAAGACGCGCCGCACCCCGGTGAGTGGTCCCCTCCCGTCCACACACCTGACCCGGCGCCCCGGCCGCCCCACCACCACCCTGAGAGTCCCTGTCTGTTCCTCTTAGCGCCCCGTCACTCCTTCAGCCCCTGTCCCCAGCCTGTCGCTTGTCTCCCCAACACCCGTCACCTCCTCAACTTCCAGCATCACGCACAGAGACCCTGAAGCCTTCTTAGTCCCCATTACCTCCCTCAGAGTCCCTACTTGCCTTGTTCACAGCGCCCCTCAACTCCCAGCACCACCATGAGCCGTAGGGTCCTCTTAGCACCTGGCTTCCCCTCAGCTCCCTTCATCACCCTCAATTCCTGTCCCCTTTCCACAGTGACCCTGTCGCCCCCCCATCACCACCCTCAGAGTCCTCGTTCCTTCTCACCTCCCTTCACCTCAGAGTCCCTTTGTCCTCAGCTCCCCTTGGCACCCCCCTAAGCCCCCAGCATTACCCTGAGTTCCTGTTTCCTGTCCTTAGCGCCCTGTCACCTACTGAGGCTTCAGCACCCCTGTCACCTCCTTGACCCCCATCATCCCTCCCAAGAGTCCTTGTCTCCTCAGTGCCTCTGTCACCTCCTTGCCTAACACCCAGTCGCCCTCCTTAGTGTCTCTGTCACTCCCTCAGCTTCTCTCCTCCTCAGTGCCAACGCCTCCACCGCACATCTGTGCCCTCACTTGTGCCAGCAGCTGTCACTCACCTCTGCCTCTGGCCTCACCGACACCATCTCTGTCCCTCTCACATCCACCCACTTCATCTCCCTGTGGCCTCATTCATCCCTCATCTTCAGCGTTCTCATCCCTGCTGAAGTTCCCTGTCAGTTCAGCAAGCACTCCCCACCTGAACTCGGCCTCATCCTCTTCTGGAAGCCCTTGGCCTGGGGATGGCTCTTTCCCCACACAAAACTGCCACCCAGCGCTGTCTGTCCCTGAGCCCTATAGTATTTCCTGCAAGAACCAATGTTTCCTATGTGCTCTGACCCCTCTCAAGACTGGTGATTTCCCCCAGCAATCTACGTGCTGCACCCAGCCTCAGCCCTGTTCATCTCTCTCTGCTAATTACCATTTTCCTCTAATTCCCTTCCCTAATCCCACTTGACCATCACTGATTTTCTTCTTCCTACCATTTCTGCCTTGGTTTCCCAAGAAATCCACTTTTGTCTTCTTTTTTTTCATTGCATTTCCTATTCATACACACTCTTCCCTTCCTTTCCTTTTCTTCCATTTCTGGGTTTCTATTTTAATATTTTTCAAACAGAAGAAGAAGGGATTTCCTCCCAGGAAATTTAAAAAGACAAAACAACTGTAAATATTGGACCTGCACCATGAAAACAGGGCTTCATAAATTGAGAGAAGAGACTCACTAAAAATATCACCAGAAGGGGCAAAAGGGACTCCTTTTTCCAGTGAGAATGAAAGCTGCCTCTCACTTAATGTCAAGTCTATTCACAGTTTCTAACTATGAATATTTAGAAACTCTGTAAGGACTGTCTCAGAAATCCCTGTGATGAGAACTGAGTCACCTACTTCTTTCCTAGCCCTAGCCCTAGCCCTAGCCCTAGCGCTAGCCCTAGTCCATGTCATGTGGCCGAGTTAGACTGCGAAGCTTCCTTAAAGGGGCTTCCTCTTACAGAAACAGTGTCAAAAAAAGTCATCAAGATGACAGAAGAAAAGGTTGCAGATTTCTAGCCAGTCCCAAGGAAACAGCACTCTGTAGCCTCCTAGTTCTTGAAACAAATTTCTTTCTCTCGATTTACAACAGCAGAGGGTTTAATCATTTGGCTGTGTTCCACAGAGTAGGATAAGGAATAACTGCTCAATAATTTTCAAACTATAGGGGATTGTAAGCTATGGAGTACTATAAATATAGATGTCAAGTGAGGTGATAAATACGCAGTTTTGGATTAATAGAAATGTATTCTTTTTACCCTGGGAACAATACTTGTCTGCCTTGGAGAAAAGGAAAATGAAACCTAACAACTGATTAAGTAACTCAGCAAAGGCATAAACCAGTCCTGTTTGGGATGTGAATTAATGACTTCCCTATACCCGAAGAAAGTGCAACAATAAAGAAACATGAGAATTTGATCCTTTAAAGTCACCTGAATTATAAATTTAATGTTTTGTATCATAATTGGATGTTAACAGAATTGAGAACTTGTGCTTTTGATTAAAATCTACATTTAACTCTTGGTTAATAAGTCGTTAAAATGCGTAGGCAGAAGGACTGGTTTGATGGCCTTTGGGTTTTTCTGCTAGATGTTGTGTTTGAAGGGCACTGATAATTCTTAACCTTTGCAGTTAAGGTAACAAAAGTAACGTGAATGTAGAAGAATTTGAGTGACTTAGACATGGAGGACAGAAGACCTCATCTGGAGGCCAGAGCCAGGAATCCTCATACTAACTATAGAGGTAAGTAAGGTTTCCCACCTAGTAAAAAAGAAATTCTAAGAAAGCAATGAAATTGGGGTTCCTGTGAGTGAACAGGCCCACCTGATTAAATAACTTTCAGGTAAGGAATAGTTATCAAGTGTGGTGGCACACATCTAATTCAGCTTCTTGGGAGTTTGAGGCAGGTGGATTGCAAATTCAAGGTCAGTCTGGGTAACATAGTAAGACCCTGTTTCAAAAAATTAAGCTGGGCATAGTGATGCACACCTGTAATCCCAGCATTTAGAAGGCGGAGGCAGGAGGATCACCATGATTTCAAGGCCGGGTTATTTGTAGTGAGACCCTATCTCAACCAAACAAAACAAAAATAAAAATTTAAGAAAGGGCTGGAAATCTAGCTCAGTGGAAGAGCACCCTAGGGTTCAAACCTCTAGCATGTAGGGAGTTTCTTTAGCTATGGTGTGAATGACTGAAAGTCTTCCCTCTCCTTTGCCTGAGAGAAATGATTGAATGGGTATAGTTCACTTGAACAAAAACAGTGATGCTGTATCAGAAGTAGAAATAATTCGGTTTGGAACATTGCTATCTAGGATGAACATAATACAAGCCAAAAATATAATTTTTAATTTTTTAGTAGCATCATTTTAAAAAATAAAAAGAGAAATTAAAAATTTAATATTAATAAAACTTCATGATTTAATGTCTTAATATATCCAAAATACTGTAATTACATTGTAACTGAGTATATTTTGTATCATGATACATTAATAATTTTAATATTTTTCTTTCCCCTCAAATTTTTAAATATTAGACACAAGTGCTAAGTGGCTGTATATTGAATAGAGTAAGTTTAGAGTATTAATTATCAAGTCAAATTTAGTTTCAAGAGCATTACTGTATTAATGGAAGTATTCTGTTTGCTTAGAACTTTTATTGTAAAACAGCTGTTGGGTTCCTGTATTTCTTTCATTCATTTAATTATTTATTTTATGAAGCAATAAGAATTTCACCACAAAATGATGAGACCGGCAATAGTTAATACACTGTATCGTTGTTGTCCTGTTTTTCTTAAGTTTGCAACATATCTTTCAAGTTTTAACTGTGGAACAAGAGATAAGAAACTGGGATTTTATCTTATAGGCTGTGTGAATGTTTAAAGAATGAGACATGATAGTTTTCCTTTCTTTCAAGATAGAGTCATTAAGCAGATCAAAATATTAAAGTAGGATTTTTGTTTTTTAATTTTGAGAGTTTGAAAAGTAATTTTTTTTTTTTTTGTACCAGGAATCAAACTCATGACCACGTTTGCCACTCAGGCACTTATGCCACTGAGCTAAATCCTCAGCCCTGAAAAGTATATATTAAAATAACAAATACAAAAACATTGCAACCTAGTGCTACATCGTTTATATGTTGCCAAATATTTTTTTTGTGTTGTCAAAATTCTCTCCACAAAGTAAAATAACAATTACGCACAAATGAAGTATACTTTTTCTTTTTCTTTTTCTTTTTTTTTTTTTTTTTTTTTTTGACCCTGGAAATTGAACTCAGGACCTTGCACTGTACTGTTGAGCTATATCCCTGGCCCAGTTGCACATAAATGGAGTTAGCATCTGATGTCATGAAATAATATGATTATCTGAAGTACATATTTTTATAACTTTAATAACAGTAAATTATCAAATCATTGTATACAGTCTTGTTTTTCAAATCTCAGCATTATTCTGCTAAGTCAAGTCAGCTTGAGAATTAGTTTTAAAGGACAGAGAAGTGAAAAAAACTGGACTTTGAGTATGTTGGACAAAGTTACTTATGAAATGTGTGGCAGAACAAAGAAGAGGAGTCTGGACTCACCCAAAGTGATAGGAGCATTCCTGCATGTACTGAGTGTGTTCTCACCATCCCCCTTCCCCTAGCTTCCTGTATGAGTGATGTTAATCAAAACTGCTGTGTAGGTGAACTTGTGATACAGAAAGAGGAAAAGTTCACTTTTGTTTTTCAGTTTCCTGAATCAGGAGTTCAGTTTAATATTTCAGTTTTCCAAAACAAAACTTGATATCCATGTTTTAGTTTCCTTCACTGCCCATTGAGTGAAAAAAATATCTTGGTAGTGAAAGCTACGTCTTCCCCTTTCAAATTGTATTTGCTGCTGCTGGACAAACTTTCCTTTATAGTTTTATTCCACTTGAGGTCCCCCTCACCTGTGATAATTGTTTAGCAGAACCAGCACCTACAGGAATTAATAGGGTATCCCCAATAAAAAGCTATTGCTGCTACTCCTAGTAATAAATTTATTGAGAGCTCCTCATGTGTCAGGTACTATTCTGTACATTTTATATAAATGTTTAATCTGTACCAAGCCAGATACTGAGATTCAGATGTTACACAATGAGGAAGTGGCTAAGCCAAGACTTGAACCAAATATTTTTGGCTGCACAATTCATGTTCTGACTATTGTTTGATATTGGCCAGAAACTAGAACCAGTGAGCTTGTCTATTTTTTTTGTCTAATCTTTTTAACCTTCTCAAAGTTTAAAGTTCCAGCTTGTGAGAATTAAATGCGATACTGCATATATCTGTTCTCTGGTATATATTAGGCACTGAACAGATGTTTCTTTCTTTTGCCTCTTTTGTGAAAATAGTATTTTCATAATCTATACAGTAATAATAAATTTTTTTATTTTGAGGGGTTAAGTATTAAACCCAGGGCTTCACACATACTAGGTGTGTATTCTACCAATGAGCCCTAAATTTTTTTATTTTGAGGGGTTAAGTATTAAACCCAGGGCTTCACACATACTAGGTGTGTATTCTACCAATGAGCCCTATCTGCTACTTATTACACAATTTGGTAGGAAACCTTTTTGCTTTTCCAAGTAAAAACTGAATTCCTTAGTTGTTTTGGAAAATGAAATCATCATTGTACTATTAGGTTTGCTTGCCCCTTAAATTTGTTCTTACCTGATATTTCATTGTGTTTAGGGCCTGTGGATGGAGAATTACCACCAAGAACTAGAAATCAGGCCAATAATCCACCAGCTAATGCTCTCAGAGGAGAAGCCAGTCATCTTGGAAGGCATCCAAGAGCCAACATTCATCCTGTTCCTTACCGGCAAAGGGAAGAAAGATTTAGGGCCATGGGCAGGAACCCACATCAGGGAAGAAGGAACCAAGAGGAGCATACTGGTGATGAAGCTAGAGGCCAAAGACATGGTCAGGAAAATGATGCTAGGCGGAGAAATGACAACCAAGAGGGTAGGAACCATAGACCACCATGGTCCAATGAAAATTTCCATCAGTGGAGGACCTCCTACCAGAAGCCTGCAGAACAACCACAGCAGGTAAAGAAACTGGGCTATAAGTTCCTAGAAAGTCTTCTGCAGAAAGACCCCTCTGAGGTGGTCATCACACTTGCCACAAGTTTAGGACTGAAGGAACTTCTATCTCATTCTTCCATGAAACCCAACTTCCTTGAGCTCATCTGCCAGGTTCTTCGGAAAGCTTGCAGCTCTAAAATGGACCGTAAGAGCATTCTTCATGTACTAGGCATATTGAAGAACTCCAAATTCCTCAAAGTCTGCTTGCCTACTTACGTAGTAAGGATGATTACTGAACCCGTTGCTGACATTCGAAACCAATATCCAGAACACATAAGCAATATCCTCTCTCTTCTCCAGGACCTTGTAAGCGTCTTTCCTGCCAGCTCTGTGCAGGAAACTTCCATGCTCATTTCTCTCTTGCCAGCCTCTCTTAATGCCTTGAGAGCCTCTGGTGTTGACATAGAAGAAGAAATAGAGAAGAACTTAGAAAAGGTGCAGACGATCATTAAACATCTACAGGAAAAGAGACGAGAGGGCACTTTGAGAGTGGACACCTACACTCTAGTTCAGCCTGAGGCAGAAGGCCATGTTGAGAGCTACCGGACCATGCCCATTTACCCCACCTATAATGAAGTACACTTGGATGAAAGGCCCTTTCTTCGCCCCAACATCATTTCTGGAAAATATGATAGCACTGCTGTCTATCTGGATACCCACTTCCGACTCTTGCGAGAAGATTTTGTCAGACCCTTACGGGAAGGCATTTTGGAACTTCTCCAAAGCTTTGAAGACCAATGCCTGAGAAAGAGAAAGTTTGATGACATCCGAATCTACTTTGATACCAGGATTATCACTCCCATGTGTTCATCATCAGGCATTGTCTACAAGGTGCAGTTTGACACAAAACCACTGAAGTTTGTACGCTGGCAGAATTCTAAGCGATTGCTGTATGGGTCCTTGGTATGCATGTCCAAGGACAACTTTGAGACATTTCTTTTTGCCACAGTTTCTAACCGGGAACAAGAAGATCTCTGCCGAGGAATTGTTCAGCTCTGCTTCAATGAGCAAAGCCAACAGCAGCTAGCAGAAGTACAGCCCTCAGATTCTTTCCTCATGGTAGAAACAACAGCATACTTTGAGGCATACAGGCATGTCCTGGAAGGACTCCAGGAAGTCCAGGAGGAAGACGTCCCTTTCCAGAGGAATATTGTGGAGTGTGACTCTCATGTGAAAGAGCCAAGATACTTGCTAATGGGGGGCAGATATGATTTCACCCCCTTAATAGAGAATCCCTCCACTATTGGGGAATCTTGGAGGACTCTTGAGGGCTTGAGACGTCCAAAAGTTAATGTCTTAGACCTTAGCCAGTGGCCTTCAAAAGAAGCCCTGAAGCTGGATGACTCCCAGATGGAAGCCTTGCAGTTTGCTCTCACAAGGGAACTAGCTATTATCCAAGGACCTCCTGGCACGGGTAAGACGGAGTTTTTCAGAGCATGTGACATGTGTCCTATAAGATAAACAAAGGAGGCTTTACACCTAGTTTAGAAACATTTCCCTGAAATAGGCATAAAAGTTGTTTATAAAGTAACCACACATAATAATTTCTCAGTGAGGACTATGGGCATACATGGTAACAGACCAAAATCACAAGATCAGGAAAGACTGCTAGGGCCAGAGATTTAGCTCAATAGCATAAGTGCCTGCCTGGCAAGCGCAAGGTCCTGAGTTCAATCCCTGGTCCCAAATATATATATATGGCTTACAGTTTTTTATATGTAAGAACACATCATGAACTTGAAGTTAATAGTTACATTGGTCAGTTTTCCATCATTGTGACAAAATCTCTTGAGGGGAAAAATATCTTGGGGAAACAAAGGAAGAAAGATTTGTTTTGGCTCCTGGCCTCAAAGGTTTCAGTCTTTGGCTGACTGGTTCCATCCCTGTGGCCCTCAGGTGAGAACATCATGATGGTAGGGCATGGTGAAGCAAAGCTGTTCACCTTGTCGTCTGGAAGCAGAGAACAGCGAGTCAAAGAGAAAGGGGCCAGGAACTATAGTTCCCAAGATTATGAGTCCCCACCTTCTTTTTCCATCACCTCCTAATGATGCTACCACATTATAAACTCATGAATGGACTAACCTGCTGTTGAAATTCGAGTCCCTGTGATCTAATCACATCTGGAAAACCCAAAGACACACCCAAAATGTACTTTACTTGTTTCTTAGGCGTTTCTCAATCTGGTCAAGTTGATAATCAAGATTATCACCACAATAGTTGTAATAGGAATGCTAAATTGCCCTCCCAAGAGGATATATGAAACAATAAAACCAAAACAGGGAGAATTTTTTTTAAACCCCTGAAAAAAGTCAGGCCTGGTGGTACATACCTGTAATCCCAGCGCTTGGGAGTCTGAGTCAGAAGGATTGCCTCAAGTTGAAGGCCAACCTGGGCTACATAGTGATACCCTGTGTCAAAAAAAAAAAAAAAAAAAAAAAACTTGCTATTAAAAAAACTGAAAAGTGTTTTTTTAATAGCAAGATTTAAAAGACTTTAAAAATACATGTAACAGAGTGGAAAATTCTTTCTGATGGGAAATACCTATGAAATGGAAAAATACAGAGGTTTTTTTTGGTTGTTTTGTTTTGGTCTTTGTTGAGGCAGAGTTTCACTGTGCAATTCCAACTGGCATTGAACTTACTTTGTAGTGCAGGCTGGCCTCAAACTCCTAGTGATCCTCCTCCCTCAGCCTCCTGAATGCTGAGATTACAAGCATGTGCCAACACGCCTGCTAACGTACATAATTTAATGTGATATTATGAGGGTCTTTTAAAAAAGGGAGAAGGATATACCAGTTTATATTCCACCAACAATGAATTAACATTCCCATTTCCTAATATCCTTTACAGCATTGTTGTATGTTATTAGTCTTTTTAGTTTTTGCTCATCTGAAAGGTTAAAATTTTGGACTTTTTTTTTCTAAACAGTACTGAAGATCGAACCTGAGGCCTTTATACCGAGCTGTACCTCCACCTCTTTTTGTTTTGATATTGGGTCTTGCTGAGCTGCTAAGACTGGCCTCAAACTTGATACTTCCACCTCAGACTCTCCAATAGCTGACGTGTGCATCACCATGCCTGGCTCATTATTAATTTTAATATTATATTTTAACAAATAATGGCTCACATTTTAAAAATATCTCCTTCCCCCCACCGTCTCAATCTATTCATTTTCTTAAACCAAACAATATTAATTTCCTTTTTTATCATTCCAGAGATAGGACACACTGTAAATATTCAAATAAATACACATCTGTATTTATTTCCTGTCACTTTCTTTAAACCCACTGTGCTATAAACATGATTCTCCAGTTACTTGACTGTTTATGTATTGGAGAATTTTTCATATGAGTACATATTAAAAAGTATTTTACTGTTTGTGACTACATAATACTCTGTTGTACATATTCCATTGTATAGATGGATCATAATTATAACCAGTTCACTGTGGAAACATTTACTGTTACAGTAGTATGTTGAATAAGCTTGTTTGTGTATCACTTTACACACAAACAGAATATATCTCTAAGAGAAATTCCTAACTGGATCAAGAAAAATGTGCATTTGTAATTTTAATAGATAAATTATTGTCAGATTGTTCTCTGCTAATGTGTAACACAGTAGCTAACTTTATCCTCAAGAATGAAATTTAATGGCTGAGCATGGTGGCGCATGCCTGTTATCCCAGCACTCAGGAGGCTGAGGCAGGATTATTACAAGTTTGCGGCCAACCTGGGCTACAAAGTGAGTTCAAGGCTTGGCTGGACTATGTAATGAGAACCTGTCTTAAAAAAAAAAGAAAAGGAAGAAATGTTGTATTGTGCTATATTGAAATATTTGATTTTTCTTATATCATTCTTTGTACTTTATATTTTTGAGAATGGTGGCTGCCTTAATCTGATGCAATGTAAGAATTTAGTGATGTGTAGGTTTAATTAATTAAAGGCAACTTATTAATGAGTCTATAACTGTAATTTGAATAATGCTGATTTTTGTGAGTTTTTCCCTCTTGTCACAAAGGCAAGTTTACCATATTATATAAGGAGCATTTCTTTTCTTTTTTTGAAAAGCAAAGTATCCCTTTTATTATAATTTCTTTTTACATAACTTTTTCAACTTCTACTCAGGTAATTTACCCATCTGACTGATCAAAAGAGAGGGGTCCCGTGTATTACAATAGGCCAAAAAGGCTTTTAGGAAATAAAATATTTTAAATTGATCCATTACAATTTTTTCATTTTCTTGAGTACACTGGAAAGTGAGAAAAGACAGGAGGAGGAAAAAATGATATGTGAAACAATGAGACCTTATTTGGTTTGTAGTTTTTTGATAAGGTTTTTTCCTCCAGAATATAAAGAACATTTCTGAAGAATTAATTATGTGAGATTGGAAACAACATATATTGCCATCATTAGAGAACTGGCCTTTAAAAAGGGGTGTGAATTATGTCCTGATAAGAGAACAGCTTCCAAGATATATTAAATGAAAAAAGCCAGATGTAGAACAGTACAAAGAGTCGGCTACTATTTGTATCTTTTTTAAAAAGTGGAAGGCTAGGAAAACAATAAATATTCATATTTGTTAGGATATACATAGAAAGACTTTCTGGAAAGTTTTACAAGAAACTGGTAACATTGGTTGCTTCCACTGAAATAAACCATGTGGCATGGAGACTCCACAGTATACTCATTTGTGCTTCTTAGGTTTTAAACCATCTTAGTGTGTTACCTCAAAATTAGAACAAGAGAGAGTCAGGAATAGTGGTATATACTATACTCCCAGTTCATGGGAGTACTGAGGAAGGAGGGTAGCTTGAGCTCAGGAGTTCTTTCAAGACCAGATTAGGCAGCAGAGAGACCCTCTCTCCAAATAAACAAACAGAATCGCTCTAAATAATTACTCCTTTAGAAAGTCTCCATATTACAAGTTTTTTTTTCTTTTTTGTTTTTTTTTCCAGGCAAAACCTATGTGGGTCTAAAAATTGTTCAAGCCCTTCTGACCAATGAGTGTGTTTGGCAAATTAGCAGCCAGAAGTTCCCCATCTTGGTTGTGTGTTATACTAATCATGCTTTGGACCAGTTTCTGGAAGGTATTGTTTATAGGCAAAATTATTCTCTTTCAAAACATTTATAAATGACTCATTAGCAACTTTAGGAGCTTTCTAGTACTCTTTGAATATGAAGTCCTTACCTAGACCTGCAAGGCTGTAATGGATCTGTCATAGCCTAACTCTGCACTAGAACCCCAGCAACACGACTTTCAGTTCCTTGAATCTGCTGTTCCTGTGCCCAGAACTACTTGTTTTTTTTGCACTCTCCAATTTGAACCCATCCACTCTGGCTGGCTCCAACTCATTCTTCAGATCTTACCTTAAATCTCTCAGGTAGGCTTCACTCATAACCCCCAGACAGTTAGGTCTCTTTTTATATTCTTTCCTTTTATAATCTATTTTATGTGTTTCTACCCTAGATCATAAACTCTTAGAGACTGGTCAAGTTTCCTACTGTATTTACTAATCCTGGCACATATCACACACTCAGAAAATACTGATTGCATTAATGAATAAATTAAGTGCATGTTTTTCCTTTTGCTTAGATTTTTCATTCTTCTATATTTTCCTTTCGCCTAGATAAATGATCTTGATTCTTAAATTATCAATTTTAAATATTAGATCTTCAATCCACCCCACCCAGATCAGGAGAAATGTTCTACTATCCACTTACAGTATCATGTACTTAAGAGTATTTATATTTCTTTCCATTATAATAACTTGTTTAATGAGTATCTTCTTTGCTAGAATAGGAGACAGGAGAACAGATCAAAAACTTAGTTTGTACTTTGATCACTGTATTTTCAGAATACAGCATATATCTGGAACATATAAGCAGTTATTAAATCTACATAATAGATAATAGTTGCTTGCTTTGTGTTGCCTTAGCTAGAGATTATAAAAATTCTTTCATCTGTGTAGACTGCCCCTATAAGAAGTTTTTACTTCTCCAAATCACAAAGAAACTAAATACAGGTAACTTGCTCAAGTTTTATAGCAGCTAAGCATTGGAGCCAAGAATTGTGTCCCCTCTTATCTGATTCTGGAGCCTGTGCTCTTAGCACTGTGCTACTGTTCTGCAGCTCACATCTTCTCTGGGACATTCTTGCTCTTTAATAGAGTAAAATTTCCTGTAATCAGAAGTTTGTTTCCTGAGGGATCAGTTGAGATAAGATCCCACACAAGTCACATCCCAGAAAGCTTAGCATTGCTCTTCATAACTCTGTGATTCTCCACTTTCCTCCCTAGGTATCTATAAGTGTCAGAAGACCAGCATCGTGCGGGTGGGTGGAAGGAGCAACAGTGAAATCCTGAAACAGTTCACCCTTAGGGAGCTGAGAAATAAGAGGGAATTCCGCCGCAACCTTCCCATGCATCTCCGAAGAGCTTACATGAGTGTAAGTCTTGGCTCTAGAATATGTGAGGTAGCTCAGACGGACGTACACAAAATAGCACTGACTTTCTGAATAGACAGCCTTGTGTAGATATGGAGGCCCCTCACATAGAGAAAAGTTCTTCGCAATGTTTCATTCTGCTAATCTCTCAGTGTAACCTTTGCCTTTATAATCCAAGGTAGATACAAAATAAAGAAGGGCACACCACCCCTACCCTCTTCCACCAGAGCATTAAAGCTACTTTTTCCAAAACCATCATAGCATTTTTACATATTCCATTTCCACTAACAAAGGGAAACATCATCTCTTAGCTCAGCAGCAGTGTACCCAATCAAAAAGCTGAGGCAGGGCCGGGGATTTAGCTCAGTGGCTTAAGCACCTGCCTGGCAAGCGCGAGGTCGTGAGTTCGATCCCTGGTACCAAAAAAAAAAAAAAAAAAAAAGCTGAGGCAGACATGATGGCACATGTCAACAGCCCCAGCTACTTAGGAGGCTGGGTTAGGAGGATCACTTAGATTTTGAGGCCAGCTTAGAGCATAGAGTAAGACCCTTGTCTCTTAAAAACGTTAAAAAAAAAGTTAAAAAGTGAGTTCTTATTTAAGGGAGAACATACACTGTGAGGCTTGAAGTCGGCATAAAATGCTTGACCTGTTTTATTGTTGTATTACTTGTTTCCTTGTTTTCTTGATTGTTAGGTGTGCTTGTGAATGCTAATCCTTTAGTTTCAAAAATATAGTAACATTTCTTAGAAACCAGTTTGTTGACTGATCTCTATATTTTCCTTTGTGTATTTCCTTTCTTGGCTTTGTTTTTCCTCAGGGCAAGGACTGAGTTAGGGAGAAGATGTTTCTTCATCTCTTCTTTTCTGTTCTTGGCAGATTGTGACAGAGATGAAGGAGTCAGAGCAAGAGCTCCATGAAGGGGCTCAGACTCTGGAATGCACTATGCGTGGTGTCCTTC
>PVJX010007001.1:27912-73806 GCA_004027295.1 Dolichotis patagonum
GGGGGGGGGGGGGGGGGGGAACCACAGGGAATCTCTGAATCCCTGCCTGAATCTCTCTACTGTTTCGTAATCTGATGCTGCCATAGGTGAAGAGTTCAGTTTCATGATTGAAAGCAGTTGCGTATATTGGTCAGGAGCAAGACTCACGAACCAGCCTGCTCAGTTTGAATTCTGGCTTTCTTCTGGGGAATTACTTGCTTTTTTTCTCTCCCTTTCCCCTCTGTTACAAAGTGGGGATAATAGTAGCATTAAGTTAAAGCATACTGGGCCAGGGATTTAGCTCAGCATTACAAGTGCCTGCCTGGTAAGCACGATGTCATGAGTTTAATTACCAGTACAAAAAAAAAAAGCTGAACCATATGAAATTGCCAGGATTTGTAGATTTGACTTGTAAAAATGGCTGTTTGTTTACAGATTAATTCATCGCCTCTTGGCCTTTTGGCTAAGATCAAGTGCAGTATCTATTCTTACCAGTTTACAGATTAATTCCACTCTTAGAAGATTATTATTTGGATAAATAAGTTAGTGTTTGTAAACCTCTGAACTTATTTAAGCATACTAAATGTTAAATGAAATAAAATCATAAGCAAAGGCAACCTAGCACATCTGGATTTTAAAAAAATTTTTGGTTGTACTATGAGTTGAGCCCCTGGGCCTTGTGCATCCTAGGCAAGTGCTGTACCACTGAACTATGTCCCCAGGTTCCTAGCATGTCTAGAGAATTTTAGGAGTTGACAGTACTGGGTCACGCAGACTGTGATGTGGGCAGGTGTGGTTTTCAGTAGTAAAAGTGGGGCGATGATAATGCCTGCCTTCGGAGTATTCTAAGAAATAACTGAGATGATCTCTGTAAAGTGGCTGGCCAGGAACCCAGGGGAATGAATGTTCTATTATCATTTAGTTGGTGATTTTCAGGGCTGCAACCTCTTGAAGCAATTAATGTGGTTATGTAAATAAATAAAGTAATGAGAGTATGAAACGTTAGGAAGCAGAGAGGAGCTGTGGGAAAGGAGTGGCAGCATCTCAGCTCCAAGATCTTGTTGCTGTTCAGTACTAAAGACTAGTTGTTCCCACAGTTTCAGATTTTTTTCAAGACTGGGAAATTGTTTTTCAGAATTATGTGTAAGTCATAGTAAATGTTTCAATTGCCCAAGAGTTTCCAGTTTGTAACATCTGAATGTTATTGTATTCATTTATTTAGTTTTTTAGTGGCTCTACCACTGAACTATACTCCTAATCCCCAGGGAATAATTTTCTTGATCCTTTGTAGAAACCCGGCTTTCATAATGGTTGACAGATAATTCTCATAACTGATAACTTTTCCTTCCTCAGGATAGTGAGTGGATGTACTTCCAGCACAGGAAGCATTCCATGATGCTCGAGTGGCTAGGTCTAGTTGTTGGTTCTTTCGGTCAGAATGTTGCCCCTGCAGGAACTGAGAATTCAGGTAAGAAGTTCATGTCTGCCTATAATCACATCTTAAATTGGACTGTAGTACAGACCAAAACAGCAGGATATAAAAGTAACTCCCAAAATAAACATAGAACTGTGAATCAACCAATAAATAGCTTAATGGAAAAATAAGTAAAAGACTTTAAGCAGATACATTATAAAGTAGGAAATTCTGTTGGTTGGTATACATGAAGAATGCTCATTAGAAGGTAAAGGACTTATACTGTCTCAATTGGCTTTATTCCATCCTTTTTTTTCTGTTTGCAGCTTCACTGTGTGTTCACTTTGTATGCCTTAATTTTGTAACATGAACAGCTATTTCGGGGAGTATGTGGTTTGTCAACTAGTGATTTATGGTTTTTTTTGAGGTTTTGTATTGTTTCTACCCTTTTTTCTGTATTGCTTTTTTTTCTCTTTAAATAAAATTTAAAAAAAAAAAAAAAGGTAAAGGACTTAAAACCACAGTGAGATAACTATTACCACCCACAACTTGGTAAAAATTTTAAGTTTCATGTGGCTCCTCAATGTGAATGTGAAACACTAGAACTGTGGTACACTGCTAATGGGTACAAAAATGACACCACCACTTTTTGACAGCAAGAAAACAAATCAGATTTCCAACATTTGTACAATGGACAAAGCCATCACAGGTTACTCTGATAATGAAATACTGTGCACAGTGAAAAGAAAGAAATCGCAGTACATACAGCATAGACAAGTCTCAAAAATAAGATGAATGGAAAAGGCAAGTAACAGAAAAGACATAAAACAGAGAGTGTGGCATTTAGAAAATGATATAGCATATGTATGATAAAGTTTTTGTTTTGTTTGAGACAAGGTCTCTCTGTGTAGTTCAGACTGGCCTTGAGTTCACTGGGTAGCCTAGACTGGCCTTGAACCCACAGTGATCCTCCTGCTTAAGCCTCCAAAGTGCTGGGATTACAGGCGGACACCACCATGCTCAGTTGGTCTTTTTTAAAAAACAACAATGGCTACTTTCAAAACAAGATGATAGGAATTTAACAATGGTTGTTATACTGTATATTGTTATCTTTAAAGTAGTTGCTCAGGTTACCAGATACAAGAATAAAACAAAACAGTAAGACAGAACAAAACTTTGGATTTCAAACATAAAATTAGTTTTACATTTATTTCCTACAACATACAGTACCTCTGACAAAACACTTAAGAAATTCTGATGCATGTGTTATACCATGTCTTAACCAGTATTATCTCAACTATAAGAAATACACATGTGATTCCATGTATATTGTAACTCATTAAAAAATGTAAGATAGTTCAACAATTTTATCAACTAAGAACACCACTGTGAATTTGTTTTACTGTTTGTGTAAATAAAATGTGAGTTAAAAAAGAAAAAAACCTTGGATTTCAAAGCCAAGACAGAAGGAAATCCCTCACAGTTGCCAACAGTTGCCACAGTGTACACTACCATCCTCCAAATAGACGCCCAGACCACCAGCTCCAGGCGAAGTCAATCAAATAATACAAGCATCAGGCTGTTCCTTTCACCTCTGTTGCTGTCGTCTCATCCTGAGTCCTCCTAACCAGCCAGTTGCCTCCTAGTGGGGTGGGTGGATGTGTTTTTCAGGTTTCTCAGCCTAAGCACCAGCTAGCTCTCAGGAAGGCGTGGTTTGCCTTCTTGCTGAGGCTCTTCCCACTCCCCAAGGTAGAAGCTGGCTCACAGGAAGGCGTGGTTCCTCCGGTCTTTTTTTTTTTCTTTTTTTGAGACAGGGTCTCACTTTGTAGTTCAGTCTGGTCTAGACTCCCTCTGTAGCCTAGGCTGGCCTCAGATTCGCAGTGATCCTCTTGCCTCAGCCTCACAAGTGCTGGGATTACAGGCATATGCCACTATGGTCCCAGCATGGTCTTTTTTTCTTAAAGGAGAAAATGGGTAAAAATTTAGATTCTGGGTCCAGGGATTTAGCTCAGTGACAAAAGTGCCTGCCTGGCAAATGTGAGGTTGTGAGTTCAATCCCTGGTACCACCACCACCCCCAAATTTAGATTCTAAGAGCCCACAGGAATCTTAAAAATATTTAATAGTTTCCTGCTTAAACTGAGTGGAAATTACCTTCATTTTTATTTATTTTTATTCTTTAAATTGCAGACTTATGCTATATTTGTATTTACCCTCTTTCTTGTATTTGATACAAGTGAAACGTTTGTATCACAAAAGGCATATGGGGGGGCTGGGGATTTAGCTCAGTGGTGTAAGCGCCTGCCTTGCAAGCCCACAGTCGTGAGTTCGATCCCCAGTACTGATTTAAAAAAAGCATATTGGGGCCAGGGATTTAGCTCAACGATATAAATGCCTGCCTGGCAAGCAGGAGGTTGTGAATTTGATTCCCAATACCAAAAAAAAAAAAAAAAAAAAAAAAAAAAAAAAAAGAAGAAGAAGCATGTTTATAGCCAGTTATTTGGGCTACATAGCAAGACTTTGTCTCAGACAACCAGACAACAACAACAAAAAATACATATATTTTCCAGGCATGCTAGATACCTGTAATCTCAGCTACTCAGGGCTAAAGCAGGAGGATTACAAGTTTGAGTCCTGCCTGAGCAACTATTAAGTCCCAATCACAAAATAATAAAAAGGGGCTGGTCTTGGTGGAACACCCCGTAATTCTAGCACATGGGAGGCTAAGACAGGAGGATCGTTGCAAGTTCAAGACCAGCCTGGGCTACAAAGTGAGCCCAAGGCCAGCTTGAATGTGTATTGAGACCCTGACTCAAAAAGCAAAAAAATATATAAAAAATAAAAAAGGTATAGCTCAGTGGTAAAGTATGGTTAGCATGAACAAAGGGCTGGGGTGTGTGTGTGTGTGTGTGTGTGTGTGTATTCAGATGATCTTTAAAAATGTAGCCAAAAATATATGTAAAGAAATCTAAATCTCATTGCCCTGTCATTCCTCCCAGTTTCCCTTCTTAGAGGTTATGCTTAAATCCCTTGAGAATGTCTTCATGCTTTTGAGTTCTTATAGATGTCCTCTTGCATCCATCCCTTGGCTGACAGTCTGCATCCCTGTCATACCTGCTTCTCTGTCTTAGCCCAGGCAGAAGGGGAAGAAGATGAAGAAGGAGAGGAGGAAGGTTCACTGATCGAGATTGCAGAGGAGGCTGACTTGATTCAAGCAGACAGGGTGATTGAGGAGGAGGAGGTGGTGAGGCCCCGGCGACGGAAGAAGGAAGAGAATGGAGCAGACCAGGAATTGGCTAAAATGCTTTTGGCCATGAGGCTTGACCACTATGGCCCTGGGACCACAGCGGGACAAGAACAAGCTACAGGAGAGTGGGAGGTAAAGTCACTTCCTTTTCTGAAAACCCCAACATAATGGGAAGCAGGACTTATTACTAGCCTGTGGGTGTGTGTTAGACTCTGCTGAAACTTTGAGTGCCACCAATCTTCACTTACTCTTATTGTAATCGCTTTATTCTCACAGTTAGCTAATGTACCCATTTTGCAACGTAGCCATTTTATAATACTGATCTAGATTCTAATGATATAAAAATTACAACTTCTCAAGGGTACCTTGACAAGTACCAACTTAGACAAGAAGGAAGTAGCCAAATGCTTCTCTCAAACTTAGAAGAGAGAAGCAGGTATGCATCAAATCACACTCAGTCTCAGTGCTTTATGCCTTCAGGTTACCTTCTCAACCTTAAGGTCTGTGGACACTCATTACATTTTTAGAGAACTAAGCAATGAAGCGGTCCCCCCACCCCCACCCCCACCCCCACCTCCGGTGATTGAAGTGCTCATCCTTCATTCACCCTGAAATTTGATAATTCTCTCAAAGCCAGAATGTTGTGAATGCCTAGGTCACTGCTGTGTAGAATTTCCCTCTGCTGCTTTTGGTCAAATCCAGTGATCCTTGAAATTGACTCTGCGTTACTATTATGACCCATTTATAATTCCTCTGATGACTTAAAGATCTTTTAAGGGCACTTTTAGATGCAGTTTTTACCTGATTGTTGACTTTCCATCTGATCTTCTAGTTCACCTAGGCATCACAATATGTGGTGGATGAAATTATGATCCCAATTTTTTTTTTTTTTTCTTTTTGGTACCAGGAATCAAACTCACTACTTCGCACTTGCCAGGCCATGATCGCAGTTTTTGGAAGTATAGACTGAGCATCTCTGCCTTGTGGCATGGGGGAGGGGTAGGGCTTAACATGGTAACATCTGTTTCACATGCCAGTTGTAAAGATCCATGGCCTTACTCAGTGACAGAACCAGACAGGGAGCCCATCAAAACAGTGCCTTTCAGTCACTTGTTAAAGGTACCCTGATGGCATGAAAACCATTAACAACTCCTGAGCCAACCCTTGCTCAGCACCAGCTGTAAGGCATTGATGGTGTAGCTTCAAGAAGAGAGCCCCACTGCCACTGCGTTCATGACTCCTACATGTTGAGGGAAAGAAACAAGCTATGGTCAGAAAAAGTTCATTGGTCAGTAGTGCCAGTACCTTTACAATGTTTCCCATGTATTTACTCTTTTCAAGCTACCAACCTCTGGAGAGGTACTGTTACTTCTCCCAGTTTATAACAGGAGCAGCTATGACACAAAGAAGTTAAGTAACTTGTCGTAGAGCCCACAGCTTAATAAGAGATAGAGTGGGCTTGGAGTCCAGGGCCCTCAGCTCCAAAGACATGCCACAGTACAGTGGCCATTGAGAGTGTGAGACACTTGAAGCTCATCAGAGGTGTCAGCCCATTTTCTTACATGTGAGAGGCCTCAACCTTGGGTTTAGAACCTCTGCTCAAATGGTGCCCTGTGTGGTATTGGTATCTACAGATCCAGCATACCCAGAAAAAGAAGATGAAGAAGAGAGTAAAGGTTGAACTTCGCAAACTGAACACTATGACTGAAGCTGAGGCCAGTGAGATCCAGGATGTCTGGCAGCTGGACATGAATTCTCGATGGCAGCTTTATAGGTACAGTGCTCACCTCTGGCCAACTCGTCATGTCCTTGGGAGATTCCTTTTCTCAGAACTCTCCTAGCTCTGTAATTAATGATTAATGAACATCAACAATGAGCTGAAGGATGGGGTTGCAGCCATGAGATAGAACAGATCCTTGTTCTGTCTTCATGGTTATTTATTTATTTATTTATTTATTTATTTTCGTCTTTTTGAGACAAGGTCTTACTGTGCATTTCAGGCTGGCCTTGAGTTCATTTTGTAGCCCAGGCTGGTCTCAAACTTGCAAATGATTCCCCTGCCTCAGCCTTCCAAGTGCTAGGGTTGCAGGTGTGCACCACTTCATGGCATTTAGAGTCTACCTAGCAAGACAGTTTTTCATATAACTACAAAAAGAAGATATAAGTGGCCAGGCATGATGGCACATACCTGTAATACTAGTGCTAAGGAGACTGAAGGCTGAAGCAGTAGGATCTCAAGTTCAAGAACTCCCTGGACTACAGAATGAGACTGTCTCAAAAAAAAAAAAAGTATAAGTGACGTGAATACTAAGAACAGAACACACGGGACTGAGAATACTGAAAATAGAAAAATCCCATTCTGTGGGATTGGGCTGGTCTACGGTATCCAAGGAAATGACCTTGGAGGTGAGCTCTGAAAGATGAGTAGGTGTGATCAAGGTCATTGGCAATGGGGGAAAATGTGAGATTGAGGGGATCATGCAGGTAAACTCCCTGAGATAGACGGGAACGTGGCTGTTTGAAAAATGGAAAGCACGTGACCAATACAGCTGTGCTACAAAGCGAGGGCTGGGTGGGCAGGTCCTCACATAGCTCACCAAGGAGTGGGAATTGTATCTGAAGGTAGCAGAAAACCCATTTGGAGGTTTTGTAACAAAGTAGTCATGTTGGGGCCAGGGATATAACTCAGTGGCATAAGTGCCTGCCTGGCAAGCACGAGGTTATGAGTTTGATCCCTGGTACCAAAAAAAAAAAAAATAGTGATGTCATCTGTTTTACCTGTAAAACAAGTACCCTGTGAAGAATTAGGAAAGGGGCAGGAGGAATAGGGCAGAGAAAATTCATGAGAAATTCTTCCTGAAACATTGACGTGTCTTATTCGCTTTTTTCTTTATCCTTGCTTAGCTCCTAATCTCCTTGCACATCTTTTTGTTGGGAATTTGGGACTCTTAGGTTCTGTACGTTTGGAGTTGTCTGTCTGCCTGCCTGTCTCTCTGTCACCCATAAACTCCTCGAGGGTTTAGGGTTCATCTCTCATACTAGCACACTGAAGGAAGATCCTCCATCTTCTCAAAGAGCACGTCTTCCTTCATGGTTCTTCCTCTCGCCAGGCTGTGGTTGCAGATGTACCAGGCTGACACTCGCCGGAAGATCCTGAACTATGAACGCCAGTACCGCACATCAGCAGAGAGAATGGCAGAGCTGAGACTCCAGGAAGACCTGCACATCCTTAAAGATGCCCAGGTTGTAGGAATGACTACTACCGGTAAGAAAGTACAGGGAACTTTATCTGTTAAGGCCAAACTTACTCTTGTCCCCCAAATCCTGTCAGATTATCTAGGACTGGTAAAGAGAGCTTCTTCAACAGGCTAGAGAAAAAAATGCTACGAAGAGCTATTAAAAGAAGCCTATATTTTGGGAACTCTTGGTACAATTTTCCCACTTGATTCTACTGAGTTTGAAACCCCACCAAGGACCAACATGGGGAGACTACCTAGCCCTCATTCTCTCATTCAGTGGTCACCACAGCACTGGATAAGCATGAGGGTTTAGTTGGACCAACTCAGGTTCAAGGAAGGTGAAAAAGAAGATTCCTAGAGGCCCAGTGGCCATGTGGACCCTATACCTCCGCTCAGAGCAGCCTGTCTCATCTTTCCTGACTTGAGGTGCTGCTAAATATCGCCAGATCCTGCAGAAGGTAGAGCCTCGGATTGTCATCGTGGAAGAGGCTGCCGAAGTTCTTGAGGCTCATACCATTGCTACACTGAGCAAAGCTTGCCAGCATCTCATTCTGATTGGTGACCATCAGCAGGTAAAGTGAAAGCCCTTGCTGTAATGGAGGTTAGAGGGCTAGGGATCAAAACAGGAAGACCCTGGCTTTTTTCAGTAGGACTCATGCGTTTGTGATTCCTCGTCTCCCACAATCAGCATTATCTTTTTGTTGTGCTAAGAATGGAACCCAGGGCCTTACACATGCTAAGCAGCTGCTCAGTCAGGAAACTGTATCCTCAACCCCCATATTCAGCTTAGTGTAGCTTGAGACAGCATCATTCACTTCATCCATTTTTCTCTGTTACTCTTTTAAGTCCATTGTGGTCTTCATAGGGGTTGGTTGTTTGCTCCTTTTTGGTTCTGTGGTACTGAGTGTTATTCCAAGGAACACCAAGCTACATCCCCAGCCCTTTTTATGTTAAGATGGGATCTTCTTGTGTTGCGTAGGCTAAACTCAAACTTGCAGTGCTTCTACCTCAGCCTCTGACTAGCTCAAATTCAGGTGTGAACCACCACGCCTGGCTGCCACAGTCTTGTCTTTTTTTTTTTTCCCTCACATTTAAAAAAAAATCAGTACATGTTTGCATTTCTTGTGGGGAGCTGGTACATGTACACAATACATCTTAATTCCTTTTTTAACCTCTGTTCTTGTCCCTGTCCCTCCATCCATCTCTTAAATTAACTGTGACAGCAGTCTTAATGCTTTCATTTTTGCTACCCTCTAAAAATCTATAACTCAGACCAGCTTAAAAACCCCCAGTGGTTTTCCTTTGCACTTAATATTAAAAACCAAGCTTCAAAATTTAAAAAAAAAAAAAGCTTCTTAAATGTCTTACAAAACCTAGAAGAACCATTTAAAAAAATTTTTTTTAAACTTTTTTTAAGGCCAGTAAGTTCAGGATTCATCCTGTTTCTGTCTTCATCTCATCTTTTCATGAAGACATGTTGCCACCACATGTCCTTCTGCTCCCTCTGGTGGCTTGCTTTCCAAATTAATAAATGCTGGTGCTCTATGCTGGTGTTACTGGTCAGAGAGGCCTACAAAATATATTCCCATCCTTGAGCACTTTGTCACATCATCCTTGGTTCTTATCTTCACAGCTCGTGTCACAGTTAATCCATAACCTGTCAACACCTAGTATAGTGCCAGGTCCGTAGAAGTACTTGATGTAGCTGGCTGACTGGTGGGTGGCTGGATGGCTGGGTGGCTGGGTGGCTTGAAAACAATAGAGAATTCTTAACCGTGGTTTTCGTTTCAGCTGCGCCCCAGTGCTAATGTGTATGATCTGGCCAAGAACTTCAATCTTGAGGTGTCCCTTTTTGAACGACTAGTGAAAGTAAACATTCCCTTTGTACGTCTGAATTACCAGGTGAGAAGTTGAGCCTCTCTTATACTGTAGAAAAGACTTTAGAGAGCCTGCCAACTGCCAACAAGAAAGGTCTCATAAAAATAGATTTGATTTAGTAATGAAAAGCCTCTCAAACTTGTTTTGTTTTCTGTTTTAAAACACAAGATCACACTCTATTGAGTTTTGTTGGATAAAGGAGCTGTTTGTATTATCTTTTTCCTCTCTACTAGTTTAGATGTTACTTGTCTTAGATTTTCCTACCAGCAATCTAGTCTTTATAGAAATTTTTCCTTTTTCTTCTGCCTGGCTTTCTAATGACATACATGTCTTTTTCAGCATCGCATGCGCCCTGAAATTGCTCGCCTTTTGACTCCTCACATTTATCAGGATTTAGAGAATCATCCTTCAGTTCTCAAGTATGAGAATGTTAAGGTGAGAATATTAAGATACCTGATCTTTGATGATATCAGCAACCAACGAGGTTATTTTCCTCAGCATGGAAAAAACTTTCATGCCAAAAAAGAAAAAAACATGACAAAACCACCTTTTAAAACAAAGCAAAAAACCAAAAGCATGGTAACTGAGAATACAGACCTGAGTTTTTGAATCCTAGCTCTGCCATTTAATAGTTGTGTGACCTTGAGCAAGTTGCAATGCTGACCGTCAAGCTCTTCTTCCATACAGTGAGGATGGTGGCTCCTGCCTCTTCTTTTTGCTGTCAGGTGATAATCTGTAAGACAGTCACCACAGTGGAGTACCCAGTGCATACCATCAGAGCAGCTGCTTGTTCTCTTGGTTAAAGAGTTGGATTGGGGATAGCTGTTTTAAACATTAATACCAAATGAGTATCCTGAAAACTAAAGTAGACCCAAATTTTGTGTCCAGCTCATGATTTTCTGTGGCCTCAAAACTAAGTATAAAGTAACTAACCTCATAATTAAAGATTGTGTACAAAATTGTTCCACAGTCTCTCTGGAGCAAGGTCAATGACCAGAGCATATGAAGATAGGGAGCAAAACCAAGTGCCATGAGTGAGCCTTCTAATACATCACTCTTCCTTTTCAGGGAGTCTCTTCCAACCTTTTCTTTGTAGAACATAACTTTCCTGAACAGGAGATCCAAGAAGGCAAAAGCCATCAGAACCAGCATGAGGCTCATTTTGTGGTGGAGCTATGCAAGTACTTCCTATGCCAGGAGTATCTGCCCTCCCAGATCACCATCCTCACTACCTACACTGGACAACTCTTCTGCCTGCGGAAACTCATGCCAGCCAAGACGTTTGCTGGTGTCAAGGTCCATGTTGTGGACAAATACCAAGGGGAAGAGAACGACATCATCCTCCTTTCACTTGTGCGGAGCAACCAGGAAGGCAAAGTGGGTTTTCTTCAGATATCCAACCGTATCTGTGTGGCCTTGTCCCGAGCCAAGAAGGGCATGTATTGCATTGGAAACATGCAGATGTTGGCCAAGGTACCCTTGTGGAGCAGGATCATCCATACCCTTCGAGAGAACAATCAAATAGGCCAGACCCTCCAGCTCTGCTGCCAGAACCACCCTGAAACCTACACCTTAGTATCCAAAGCTTCAGACTTCCAAAAAGTGCCCGAAGGAGGCTGCAGCCTGCCCTGTGAGTTCCGCCTGGGCTGTGGGCATGTCTGCACCCGTGCCTGCCACCCTTACGACTCCTCACATAAAGAGTTCCAGTGCATGAAGCCATGTCAGAAGGTCATCTGCCCAGATGGACACCGGTGTCCCCTTGTTTGCTTCCAGGAGTGTGAACCATGTCAAGTGAAGGTACCCAAAACCATTCTTCAGTGTGGCCACAAGCAGATGGTTCCTTGTTCAATGCCTGAGTCAGATTTCTGCTGTCAGGAGCCTTGTCCCAAGGTCCTGAAATGTGGCCACAGATGTAGCCATCCCTGTGGTGAGGGCTGTGTGCAGTTGTGTCCAGAAATGGTCTCTGTAAAGCTCAAGTGTGGGCACAACCAACAGGTGAAGTGTGGCAATGTGGAGGACCTCAAGTATGACATGCCAGTCGAATGTACTACCAAATGTGGTACCATCTTGGACTGTGGGCATCCATGCCCCGGCTCCTGCCACAGCTGCTTTGAAGGGCGCTTCCATGTACGCTGTCAGCAGCCCTGCAAACGCCTGCTCATCTGCTCACACAAGTGCCAGGAGCCTTGCATCGGCGAATGCCCACCCTGCCAGCGGACATGTCAGAACCGTTGTGTCCACAGCCAGTGCAAGAAGAAGTGTGGGGAGCTCTGCAGCCCCTGTGTGGAACCCTGTGTCTGGCGTTGCCAGCACTACCAGTGCACCAAGCTCTGCTCTGAGCCCTGCGACCGACCCCCATGCTATGTGCCTTGTACTAAGCTGCTGGCTTGCGGCCACCCCTGCATTGGTTTGTGTGGAGAGCCATGCCCCAAAAAGTGCCGTGTTTGCCACCAGGATGAGGTCACCCAAATCTTCTTTGGCTTTGAGGATGAGCATGATGCCCGCTTTGTGCAGCTAGAAGACTGCAGCCACTTCTTCGAGGTACAAGCCCTAGACCGCTACATGAATGAACAGAAAGATGATGAAATCGCTATCAGGTTGAAGGTTTGCCCTATCTGCCAGGTACCCATCCGCAAAAATCTGAGATATGGAACCAGCATCAAACAGCGGCTAGAAGAGATTGAAATTGTCAAGGAAAAGATCCAGGGCTCAGCAGGGGAAATTGCCATCAGCCAGGAACGCCTTACGGCCCTATTGGAGACTAAAAGCCTCCTCCACCAGCTGCTTCCTGAAGACTCTAGAATGCTGAAGGAAAAACTGGCCCAGGAACATCTGTCAGTGAAGGAGCTTGGCCTTGTTGAAAATTACATCAGCTTCTATGAGCACCTGGCCATTCTGCAAAATTCCTTGAAAAAGGTACATGTCTTAGAACAAAATAGAGTGAGGACTCGACTAGACCAGGTCCATGACTGGCTGGCTAAGAAACGCCTGAGCTTTACCAGCCAGGAACTAAGTGACCTCCAAAGTGAAATCCAGAGGCTTACGTACCTGGTAAACCTCCTGGCCCGCTGCAAGATGGCAGAGGGGAGGCTGAAAGGTAGCGTAGCCGAGGATGTCTCCAGTATTCGGAACATCCTTGAGAGAACATGTAAGTTCACCCAAGAGGACGAACAGCTTGTGCAGAAAAAGATGGATGCTCTGAAAGCCACCCTTCCCTGCTCTGGCCTGGGCATCTCAGAGGAAGAGCGAGTACAGATCGTCAAGGCCATGGGTTTTCCTCGTGGCCACTGGTTCAAGTGCCGCAATGGTCACATCTACGTGATCAGCGAATGTGGGGGAGCCATGCAGAGGAGCACCTGTCCTGAGTGTCAGGAGGTAATTGGTGGCGAGAATCATACTCTGGAAAGGAGCAACCAACTGGCTTCTGAGATGGATGGAGCCCAGCATCCTGCCTGGTCTGACACAGCCAACAACATGATGAACTTTGAGGAGATCCGAAGGATGATGTAGATGGCACACTGCTGCCTTTTGCCCTAGCCACCAGCTGGGATTGGCTTCCTTAGGAAGGAACCTTTTTTATTACTGCCCTATAGTCTTACCATCTATTTAAGATTCCACTTTTAGGGCTTACCCACATTTGATTTTAGATTTACCCCTGCGCTAGAGTAAGCACTTTACCTCCAGAACTGAAACCGGAATTAACAGATATCATTTCTTTTCCTTTTCTGCAAGTTAGGGGACAGACTCCCTAGAGTGTATCTAGGGCATCTACATAGGGCTACGTAGTGGTAACTTCAGGTCCTGACATGATCAGATATTTCTTCTGCAGTGTCTCCAACGCTGAAATTATGAATCAATGAGGCTTTTAACTTCTAGGCCCTAGCTTGCAGGCAAACTTTCTAATAAACTGAGGCCCAGAGTTCATGAATTGCTTACCCCTTCAAGGAGCACAAGAATTCCTGCTGCCCTGCCCCTCGGGCATCCAGCCTGCTGGAGGTGGAGGCATGTGATAAAGACTTTGCCACTTTGCCACTCACCCTGACCCAGCTTCAGTCACTGAGAATTGAAAGTATCTTCCCCCAAAAGGGGCTTATGCAGTAGGCCCAGGTTAAGGAGTGACCACGTAGCCTTTCTGTGACTTGCACTTGGACAGGGTTTCTTTCCTTGCCCTGGGAGAGGTTGGGTAACAGGGCTGGTTCCCTTGGCCTTGAATGGAGTTAAATCCCCATTCAGTGCCAACAGCACCTCTCCCAGGTGTGAGCTTTTATCCCAGCATCCTCTCACAGCTTTTGTTTGCCTAGGCAGGGTTAGCATGCCAGCAGCTTCGGTAGGCCTCAACCCCAGGCCAGAAGCCAGCCCTAGGCCTACACCTTGCATCTGCATTCCTTCTGTCTAGTGTCCCTTAGAACAGACACTTAGGCATCTCAGGTCCTTTCTAATGCTGGTCCTTTCTATGTAAGCATTTCCTTTTTTGTCTTTACTATGCACTTTAGCCTATAAAGCCAGTTAATAAAAACGATGATTGACAAAACAGTGGTTCATGTCTCTTTTAGAAGTGGCCTGAGACTGTCTGCAATGCTTTTATGGCTTTGGGTTCTTGTATTTATTAGAGGATGAGACCTTTCTACCCATGTTAAAAGTATTTTTCTCCTCCAAACCCTATTTGCTTCATGAACCCTCCCAGAGATAATGCACAAGCAATGTTTTCCTTTTTAAAAAGGGTTCTGCATTTTTTTTTTTCCAATTGGACAGGATCTTGCTATGTGGTTGACGATGGCCTCAAATTCAGCAGTCTCCTGCCTCAACCTCCTGAATGCTAGGATTACAGGCACGAACCAGTGTGCCCGCCTGCGTGTGGCTTTTTTAACATAACGACCTGCTGTAAAGCACATACAGACTGAGTCTGAACCATATCCCTTCACGAGTGTCATCACCTTTTGAATTGGTCCGTGTTGGTAACTGCTAGAGGGCTCTTTTTGGCTTTTTGAGATAGGGTCTTGTTATGTAGTCTAGAATGGTCTCGAACTTGCCGCAATCCTGCCTTAGCCCCCAGGTGCTAGGGTTACAGGTGTGCAGATGGGGGGCTAATATATGCCCAAAAACTACACAGAACATGAACCAGTTATCCCAAAGGATGTCCCCACAGCTTTCATCTAGTTCTTAAACAGGCCTGTGATTTAAAAAGGACAAGAACCATCCCACAGTGTAAAAGCTAGTTTCTACAAGGAGCTAACTTAAGGGTCAGCGTTCTTTCTGCCCCCTTTCAGCTTCCATCTCTCCAGCACTCATAGCCAGTGGGAAGGGTTAGGGATGGGTTCGGGTACACTGATTTCAAAAACCTGAATCACCAGCTGTGCAACCCTGGGGAGCCAGTCTTTCCCAAGCTCCTGTTTCTTCACTGGCAACAAGAGTAACTTCCGGTCTAAAAGTCAAGCAGCAAATAGAATCAGCACAGCATATGCTGATGCTCAGTTACGTGATACCTTTAGTTCTGGACTATCATTAGAGGAGCGTTTCCCTAGCAGAAATCTTACTCTAAACCCAATCCCTGTACAAGCACTAACTGTATTCCAAATGTCCATGACAGAGCCGGGGTGGACTGCCACTAAAGCAAGAAACATTACTCTGACTTACTCCCCCCACCCAACTAGCTTTCTCTGCTTTGGTGTATCTGTTCTCTGAAAGCTAACCAAGGCAGGAGTCGTGGCTAACGATGCTTAGGAAGCAGCTGCACACCACCTCCCCAAATTCTTATTTTTCTAATGCACAAATGACAGGCTTCATAAACAGTTTTTTTAAACAAATGTTAATTATATAAGCCAGGGCATGATGACTTCCCACAGGGAAGGGATTTAAGACTATCACAAATTTCTTCAGGCCATCACAGCTACTTCCTCCTCTTGTATCTGTTAAAAAATTAAAAAAAAGAAAAAAATCAGGAGTAAGACAAGAGGAAGGGGCCGGTCCTTTGGTGTGGACGTTTTCTTTTCCAGCCCCACAGCCACAACCTCCAGCCCTCCCAAACCGTACAGCACCTGGACTTGGATTTGAAGTTTCCTCCTTTTCTCTGGTGGGGCAAACCCAACTGTTTCCTTTCTTCAAAGGAAGGGCTGTGTAAGAGAAGAGGCATTACCGAAACAGGCCACGCGCTGAACACACGAGGGACATGTCACCCACGCCCCAGCCCCCAGCTCCACAGGAAGAGCAGCACCGCTGCACACTTGGCGTTCAGGGTCCAGGTCCTAAGGCCTGTGTTTCTGCCTGACAATGTGCATTTCTGGAAATCAGGCCCCACCTTTAAAATAAAGATGGAAGAAGCCCTTCCTTCACTTGTGCATGCCCGTAAGATTATGTGGGAGGCACTGTGTGTGCCCCCATCTTAGCCTCGTGACAGAAGGATGAGGCAGGGCAGCAGGTTCCCAAGGGCAAGCTGGGATTCTTCAGGGAATGTTTAGGTCTGATCCTGAGAGGTAGGAGTTGTTACTCTCATTCGAGAAAGCTCTACTTCTGAAATTTAAGACTGCCACCTCATCTCCAAAGCCGGAGGGCTGGAAAACTGCAGAGCAGTGTGGTACCTTAACCCCTCCCCGTCCTGTTTTCACTCTGGGATCCACAGATGACCTTCAGCAAGTGTGGAGAACAGACAGCCATCCCTGAGTTTATGTATTACAAAACTTGAGTATTTGAGAAGTGGGAGTAGGAAAAGAAGTAAAAGATTTACAGTTTCCACAGAAACACCACAGGCTCGTGACCACTGAATACTGCACCCAGCTTGCTGGGTACACAGCTCAGCACAGCCTGCCTGGCAAGCATGAAGCCCTGAGTTTGATTCCTGGCATCCCCACCACCAGAAAAAAGTGCCACTAGCTTGCTCTGAAGAAAACGTTTAAGGGTTGCCATATGGTTGACGGGGCTCACTGTGGTGTTCCTAATACCCTACCCGGCTCGATACTGTTTCAGGGCCTTCCTGCTCGTGTTGGTGAGTTCTTCATCAAATACAGATTTCTTCCTTTGATTTTGCTTCTTGGCTGTGAACAGAGAGAATGGTGTGATCCTCTTTGGCCCAAGCTCCTAAACCGGTTAAGGGAATGAGTCCTAGGGAATGAGTCCAAGTTCAGTGGACACTGACACCCAAAAACTGTTCACTTCATTCCACCCTCACAGGCTCCTCTAAGTCATAGCCAGGAAACACTTGGGCTCCAGAGTCAGGAAGTCAGGGTTCACTGCTAGCTCTTCCCACCAATGACGGGGTCACTCCATTCCTTAAAGCTAATAAAGGGACAGTGGTACACACTGGTATATGCCAATTACCCAAAAAATGTGGGTTACTGTCACTATGGCTTGAGCTTTCTCTCTGACTATAAGGTTGGCTCAGGTAAGGCTCCCCAGCCACCTACCAGGACCTTTTGCTGGTTCCTCCTCAGGCATTGCCCTGGCCCGCTTTGCTCTGCGATTCCTCTTGGCCAGCCGCTCAGCAAACATCTGTGCCTTGAGGATTTCAAACTGAGACCTTTCCTCTGCCTGGGAAAAAAGGTAAGGGGTGACAAGATGGCTCTGCCTCACCCACTCAATACGATCAAACTCCAAAGGGGAGGCCACTCACTGTCATCTCTCCCTTTTTCTTGGCATCCTTCATAAACTTCTTCCTTTTCTTTTTTCCTCTTAAGGCCAAGTCAAACTCCTGCAGAGCCTTAGCAACTGGGATAAGAAGACAGCACGAGAGTTCAGGGAACACTTCAAATCTTTTTTTAAATGTACAACCAGATGGACAACTATTTTAAACTGGTACACAGCAACCTAAAATAAAAAGGAGCAATCCCTCTGCTAGTGACCACCTTCCACTAAGTAACAGCTTGTCGGACTGTCGCTCCATTAATCCATTTAAAGTGTTCATTATCTCCTGACACCCTGCTATGGGATATGAAGATCTCACTTACGATAGCCTACTCCTTCCTACCAACACAGTTGTAACTGTAGTTCTGACATGTAAATTTAACATACACACATCACTATTTCTCGTCCCATCAAATAAAGGCAGTATATCCTGAAACTGCTGGCCCAACATACACAAAAAAGTGATTTTGCAATGTCTACAGAATTAGTAACACTCATACTCTCACCTGCAATTCTACTTTTAGGAACTCATCCTGCATGTCCAGTACACTGGCTTAACTGAAAAAGGGCCCACGTTGCAAGGCTCACCTTGTGGCATGTTTCAGGACTTCAGTATACATGAACAGTGTTCCAGTGAGCATGTGAGACATGCACGTCACTTTGTTTACCCCTCAACTCTTGATGGACATCTGTTTCCACCTTTTGGCCCCTCTGAGGAGTGCTTCAAAGGACACTGGCACACAAGTGACTACTGGAAAGCTCCTGTCCTCCGTTCTTACGGGTGCACACCTGATTGTTGAGTGCTAATGGTAACTCTAGGTTCAGCTTTTGAGGCATCTCCCTGACTTACTTTTTTCCTTCTTCCTCTCCTCTTTGGTCTGGAACCAGCTCCTTTCAGGTTCTTTGTCTGGTGCCTCCTTCCCCTTCTCCAAGAGCCGCTGGGCTGCGTTGATCTGTGGGGACGGTGAAAGGACATGTGCCGTGAAGGCCACATCTGCCCGTCAAGACAGCCACTGGCTGCAAATGCTGAGGGCTCTGATGGCTTGTCAGCCTTTCAAAGATGGGACCACAGGGACCTCTTTGGCTGGGTCACTGGGCAGCCATGACAAGAAGCTCTTCACAGCCTCACCTGGGCTTCCGAATGCTGCATCTCCCTTTCCTCTGCCTCTAGCTGCAGCACTGCATATACATCCTTCTCCATCTTCTCAATCTTGTCCCGGAATTTGAGGATAACATCTAAGAGAATAAAAAGGACATTACTAAGGGCAAATAAGATGTGGCTAATGAAATTAATGTAAATATCTATTTACTGGCATAGATAAATGTGGTTCTTAATGTGTGACTTCTCAGCTTAACGTCTCCCACTAAGAGCTGGAATGGTGCCTGTAATTTCAGCTTCCAGGGAGGCTGAGGCACAAAGATAACTTGAGCCCAGGAGTCCTGGGTCAGACTGGGCAACATAACTCCCTCCCCCTGCCAAAAAAAAAAAAAAAAAACACCAACAACAAACCACCTCGCTCCCCCCACTTCCCCAGAAGGCTTCTTGTTGCTCTTATTCTCAATCCTGAACTCCTAAGAGTATCCCTGTCACCTAGATTTCTGTTCCCTAGCTCACCTTGCCCTGGGCCTAACATCCCTTCTCTTTGATTCGCACACAAGCTCCTTCCCGCCGCAGAGCCTCTGCCCGAGTTCTCTCGCTGAGCACACTGTTGCTCAGAGCAGCCCCATTCTCACCACCCAGTACCCAGCTTCATGCCAGCTGCTGAGGCCTTTCCTGAACAGTTTCTCTAAGCAGGCCCTCGTCCGTCCTCCCCCAGCTGGCACCCTCAGTTGCATGGACCATTAGCTTACTTACCGTCTCTCTCCCTCACAGAACATCAGCTGCTCTGCTCCCTGCTTTAACCCCATCTCCTGGACAAGACTGAAATAGGGCCCACAACTACTCACTGACAGGAAGAATGCAATAAAAATGAAACAAAAAGACACCTACGAGCCAGGCGTGGTGGCGCACACCTTTAATTCTAGCACTCTGGAGGCTGAGGCAGGAGGACTGCCCAGGTTCAAGGCCATCCTGGGCTACATAGCGAGTTCAACACCAGCCTGAACTACACGGTGAGACCCTGTCTCAAAATATCTGACAGGATACATGCCCAAGTGCTAACACAGGCGAGCTCTTTGATACAGAATTATACTTTTATTTATTATTTTATATATATTAATATATAACAAACACATTGTTTTTGTAACACTAAAAAAAAGTAGCCAGGTGTGGTAGTGTACAGCTGTAATCACAGTATATTCAAGAAAGCTGAGGCAGGGAGGACTAAGTTGGAGTCCAACTTAGTGAGTCTCAAAATTTAAAAATTTTAAAAATGGGTTGGGGATATAGCTCATTGCAAAGCCCCTGGATTCAATCCTAAGTAACACACACACACACACACACACACACACACACACACACACACATACACAGTAATTTAAAAGACATTTGCGTTTGACCCAATCCCTAGAGAGCAGAGGAATGAAAAGGTTAAAAGCTACTAAAAACTTAGGGGTACTATTTCCTCCTCTCTCTTCCTCACCAGCACAGAGGAAGGTGAGTGGGAACTCTGCCCCCCAAGAGATCGATTTCCCCCAGGAAAGCACCTGCAAACAGGCTCTTCGTTTAGATTTCCATCATCAATTCTTGCACACCCGGAAGCCTGAAGCCCACAGAAATGAGGCGGGACCTGCCCAGGGGACGTGGCAGAGACAGCAAAGCTGGGACTCAAGCTGGTGCTGACGGCAGTGCTGCTCTCAGCGGCCATCCTGTGCCCCTGCCCCGCAACAGACACCTCGTGCTAAGGACAGCGGCGCCCCTCACCTTGGGGAAGAATCCGGGCCTTCACGGGCGCCTTGGCGGCCTTCACAATCTCCTTGAGCATCTTTCGCTCCTCCTCCCCTACCAGGGACACCGAGCGCCCAGCCCTGCCGGCACGCGCAGTTCGCCCCACCCGGTGCACGTAGTGCTTGACTGTGTTAGGCATGGTGAAGTTGATCACCTGGAGGGGAGGCCGGAATCAAGCTCAGTCAGACGGGGGAAAGGCATGTGGGGAGGTGGCAAAAAGAACCCATCAAGTACAAGGAGGCTAGGACCTGCTCACCGTTTTGACCCCTTCAATGTCAAGTCCACGGGCTGCCACATCTGTGGCCACAAGGATATCAATCTGTTCATCCTTAAAGCGCCTAGAAATAAATAGCCACAGAGATACTTATTCAGATATCCTACCCCAACAAGGCTCCCCCAGGGCCTGAGCTACCAGAGAACAGAAGAGGACATTAAAGTCACTGCAAATCCTCCAAGTCAAGGAGCAGGGTGCGGACCACCATGGTGGGGACAGAGTCTAAAGGTTAGCCCATCCACACCCGCACTCAGACTCGCCCCGTTTAGTAGGGCAAAGATGGTTCCGTACATACAATCCCAAGCAGTGACTCCTACACAGACTCGGACGCACTGAGCGAGACTACAGGAAAGGACACGGGCAAATGTCTGTGTTCGAATTTGCCTTGCTTTAACAAACGCCTCTGAGCACCTCTGATGAACAGGGATGGAGAAGGGTTCTGTGAGAATTAAACGAAAAATCACACAGAATTATGGTGCTTGGAAGAATCACAAATTACGGTGCTTGGAAAGCAGATGCTGCTGACTTCGAGTCTAAGTCCTGTTCAACTGGACCCAAGGAAGTCACTGCTCTGGGGAAACTGCAGAAACAGACATTGTGCCATCTTTCCCAGTTTCCTGCAGTAGCACCACGTAACAGCTCCCAACAAGGATAAGATCCTGGTCAAGAGGGTTATTATCCATGAGGACAAAGGCAGAGTTCTAAATGCATCTAGAACTGCTCAGATTTAGAAATAAGTAAATAGCCAGGCGTGGCAGCTCATACCTATAATCCCAGCACTCAGGAGGCTGAGGCAGGAGAATCTTTGTGAGTTTGAGACCAGCCTGGGCTACAAAAGTGAGCATGAGGCCAGCCTGAACTGTATAATGAGACCCCGCCTCAAAAAGACTAAATAAATAAATACTCATTTTTAAATGAGATCTTGCTGTTTTCCAGGATGCCCTCAAAGTCCTGGGTCCAAGAGAACCTCTTGCCCTAGCCTACTAAGTAGCTGAGACCAAAAGCTCCAGCCATCATCCCAGAATAGATAAAAAATCTTTAAAGCACGGCATCCAGCTGCCTTCAGGGTCCCACGTTCTGGTTGAATGGGGTGACCCCTCTGAGATGCCCAAGGAGGGTTGGGGAGTGTCATCTTTTGCCCAGAACATTACCGGAGGGCCTCCAGCCGCTGGGTCTGTGACAAGTTGCCATGGAGCTCACCCACCTGCAGCCCCAGCAGCCCCAGCAGGATGTGCATGCGGTGGGCCTGCTTCTTGGTCTGAGTGAACAGCATCACGTGGTTGGTGAAGGTTCTCGTTAACAGAGCTGGCAGGGAAGAAGAGTGAGCCAACAGCTGTCTTCAGATTCCTACACAACACACCACGCCTCCTCACCTGAGACGGGCAGCTGCCGTGCCTGGCACTGGGGCAGACAGGCCCAGACCCTCCCCGCGGGGAGTGACTGATATCAGAGTGAAGAACAAGCGCAGTGGGATGAGAAGGCTCAAGCAGACAAAATATGGCTGCAGCCACCAGCAAGCCTCCCCTCAGGGGCGCTGCACGCAGGCAGGCCCTGGAGGGTCCTAATGCGCAAAGAGTCTGGATTTCTGTGAGAGCGGTGGAAACCACCAAAGGGTGTTAAATAACAAAGTAATGAGAGCAAATGTGTTGTGAAGACCTGCTGTGCAATGTGAAGGATGAATTACAAAGGGCCCCGTGGAACCGGGGAAAAACCAGCCAGAAGCTGCTGCAATAATGCAGGCACTGGGCAGCTGTGTGTGCACTAAAGCGCCAGAGCAGCGGCACTCGGGAGAGCAGAGAGACTGGATGGCAGGAGGAAGGCAAGGTGCGGAGAGCAGGGACTCGCGGAGAGGGCGCTGGAGTGAATGAACAGCAGTGTGGCGCACGGAGCTGGAGAAGACAGATGGAGGGAAGCGGGCAGAACCCACACGCGTCCGTGTAAACCCCACGACACCTCTCCTGAGCTAGATTCACCTGCCACAATAGCTTCCCGGTCCCCCTCCCGATTTGGCCGGATCCGTATGAACTCCTGCCGCAAGAAAGGAGCCACGTCTGTGTTGCTGTTCACAAATATCCGCACAGGATTCTTCAGAGACACTGCGGCCAGGTCTTTCACCTGCCAAACACAAAGCCAGGGACACTCAGCTCTCTCTTTGCGAGGAGGTAACTGGCTCACCCAGGCAGCCCCCCTCAAGCCCAGCCGGGGTCCTCTGCACCGCCCGCTCTGTGCACACCCACCTCCTCCGTCATGGTGGCCGAGAAGAGCATGGTCTGGCGGTGGTGGGAGCACAGTCGGATGATCTCCTTCATCTGCTCCTCGAAGTACTCATCCAGCATCCTGCGGAGACAGAGGAGAACAGAGACACGACACGCTGGGGTGGTGCTCGTCAGGGGACAGACAGCACCACACAGGCCACAGTTCTGCTGTCACTGGTTGTATTTTGAGCTCATCTATTTTATTTTCTGTAACTGCCGTTTCACCTTTCTCCAAGATCCACCAAGAATTATCTTCTTTTTCTTTCACAAGTCACAGATGTCACAATATCTTATCACCAACTACTACAGCACAAATCTTCTACGAAAAATTACCTTTCACATAGCCACAGCATCATAATTACACCCAAGACATTGAAGTGTTTAACGAATCTAAACTAGTTACATTCAAATTTCTTCAACTGTCCCCAGAATGCGATTTTACAACACCAAGTTCCTGTATTGCAAATGGCTGTATTTCCTGTCTCTTTAGCCTCCATTGCCCTAGAAAGTTCCCTCAGCCTTGTTCACATTGTTCAAATGGAAACCTAAAGGAGGCGAAGGGGGTCAGGGGGTCATCTCAAGCTGCAGGGACAGCACTACAGAGCCGGCGGGGAGGGCCACCCTGACAGGACGGCCGGCCGGGGAGGGCCACCCTGACAGGACGACAGTGAGTGTTTCGGCCAGAACAACTGCAAGAATGGAACTGCTGCTGGCTAAGCCAGGGAGAAGACATGGCCGGCCACGCGGGGCAGAAGGTGGCGTAAGAACCTGTTCAGTTGTAACGTGCCTCGATTTGCTCTGACTTATCTGTGACTTCCCTGCTCAAACTCTATCACCAGTTCGGGTCACCTGGCTTGGCTGAAGGAGAGAGATGAGTATGTGGGACACGTATGAGAAAAAGTGAGACAGAAGAAGTGGGATGGGAGAAGGGGACAAAAGAGGGTGTCCCCATCACAGTAGGCAGACAGAGCGTGGAAGCCTCACTGCGCACAACACTGTCCCTGCGTTACCACCTGGTGCCTCCTCAGTGTGGGCTGGGTACTATTCCCGTCTCCAAGTACAGCAAGGAAAGCTTTTGTTTTGAGAACTTTACTAACATCCCAAAGCTTTGCCAGGATGTGGCAGAGCCCATATTTAACCTACCTTACCTCTCATCATCTTATTACAGAGAGAAAGAAAGCAGGAAACTCTAGGCTAGGCCTGGACAGAGGTCCAGTGAGGACAGCTAAAGAGTATCACACACCCATGGCTAACAGCTCTGCAGCAAAGCCCAGGGCACCAGCGGCCACGTCTGCGGTTGTGGCCTTCGGGACCTCAGAGTCGCTGGACCCCTTCTGCCGCACACGGCGGCGTACCTGTCGGCCTCGTCCAGGACGAGCACCTCGATGCTGCTCAGGTGGAAGGAAGGGCAGTTGTGCAGGTGATCAATGAGCCGACCCGGGGTGGCGATGAGGACGTCCGGTGCTGCCCGAAGAGCTGCTTCCTGCGACTTCACATCTAGGCCACCTGTGAAGCGGAGAGCCCCACCAGGTGGCCGGGTCAGTGGTCATTCATCAGTGCACACTGAACACCTGCCACCTGCCTTTGCCTCAGCCAGATGCACAGCAAACCCCGCAGAGTAAGACCGGCAGAGGCCTCGCCCATGTGAATTTTGCAACACACAGGATGGATTTAATTATAATTGGACGAGGTGCAAAAATAAAACATGATGACCCTAAAACACTTCAGAATAGAATGCTTAAAACCTCCAAGGACTGCGAGAAGCATCTGTGAACACTGACGATGTCTCTATAAGAGTACAAAAATCACCTTTTAATTCTAATTACTTAAGGAGGGCAAAATGCAGGCTAGACAACATTATCACTTAACTGCACGCCAGTAAAGTTTACCCCAAATACTCCGACTCATCATCTACACTAGGCTGAATACGCACTACATTACATCCTCAATTGTGTCCAGTACCAGGAAAAAAAATTTTTTTTCATAATTTTGAAGTTTCATTTTTCAAGATTAGTTTGGTCTCCACCCCCCCCCATTATCTATTATTACCTGTCACACAATTTTTTTTGGTGTTTTTTTTTTCAGTAGGAAATAATTTATTCAGCAAAGTACATTCTGCCTAGATGAAGTAGTTTTTAAATTTATTTGTTTTAATTGCTAGAAATCAATCATTTCATCAGTCAAAGAAGTGCAGCGCAGTCAAAAGTAATTCTACTTCCGCTCTCCAGATTTTCCCATCCTCCCTGGCTCTGTCTTGTTGTTGTTGCTGTTGTTATTTTGTTTTGGCCTTTTTGAGATAGGATTTCACTAGGTAGTTCAGGCTGGCCTCGAACTTGCAGCAGTCCTCAGCTGCAGTCCCCTAGATACAATCCTCTCACAGACATGGGACACCCACCCGGCCTTTGTCATGTAATGTTTACATGGATTCAACCTAAAGCCTTTTCTGGCACCCACTGCCTGGAAGAACAGAGCATGCTGTCCACCCCTCCGCCCTCCCCCACCACACAGCCGCTGGCTGCTGGCGGCCCTCGGCCCGAAACTCACCTACAGCCAGGCACGTGGTGATGCTACAGAACTGCGCGAGCTGCTTGGTGACCGAGTGCACCTGGATCCCCAGCTCTCGAGTGGGAACCAGCACCAGCACACGCGTGACTGGGGCCTGGCGGGGCTTGTAGATCAGACGCTCCAGGACAGGCAGAGCAAAAGCTGCAGTTTTACCTGGGGAAGGTGGCAGGAAAAGCAAGGAAAGGTTCAGTTCCATTTGGCTTAGGCTTTCATGGAGCACACTACACCTGTCTGGTCAGAACATGGAAAACTTACTTCTCGCTCTCTTTTTTTTTAAGACCAGGTCTTACTATGTAGCCCAGGCTGGCCTCGAACTTGCCCCAATCCTCCTGCCTCAGCCTCCCAAGTGCTGGGATTACAGGTGTGCACCACCACACCCAAGAAAAAAGTATTTTCATAGAACTTTCTGCTGCTTTCAAACTATATAGTCGAAGTAAAAGTATCTAAGCAATGTAAAGAACCATGAAAGTAATAAAAATCACCCAGAAGGCAGCCAACCTGACATAAAATTTTGTTCTGCAGTGCAAGGGATGGAACCTAGGGCCTCACACATGCTAGACAAGCACTCTGCCACTGAAAACACCCCCCGACCTGAGATAAACATTACAGTCCCATGGTTAGGTGGTATGTTACCATAAAGTGAAGGATCAAAGGGACTCTGTTCACTATTTTCGTTATTTCTCTCTGCTCTATGATTATTTCAAAATAAAAAAGGGAAGGAGGGACCATCCATGCAGTTGCATTTGACTTGAAATATATTTCAACTGCATATATATCTGTAAACACTGGAGTATCCAGTGATACTAACACAATAGTGGGTCGGGGGACAAGGCAGGAAACTGGGGAGCTGAGGGTGCTTTTACCGTATTTTTTCTAATGTATTTATTTTTGAATGAGTCAGGCCTTGTCAACCTCTGAAAAGCCCTGTTTACAGCCATCTTTATTTCTTTAGCACAAGTTAGTTTCTTTAGCACGGTAACTGAACAATTAATAAAATATTCAACGGGTCGTCAAAGTGCTCCAAAAAGAATGTGTAAACAAGCTAAAGGTGGCAATTCTCGATCTTTTACAAAAAAGAGGCAGATGTGACACCCCTGAACCCCATCACTTGCTACATGGAAGGGATCCAGCACTGACAAGGACACAGGACAAGAGTGACACAGGAGGTGATGGGCACACACACTGCTGTCACCTGTAACCCGAAGAGAGAGGCTTAGGACCATCGGCCCATCCCATTCGGGTTCATATGAAGCTGATTTCCAGGCTCTACAAACCAGCTGGCCCAAACGTCCTGGTCCTTGAAGCTGTGTGGGTGCAGCAGACAAGGTAAAATTTTGTCTTTAGCATGGCGTTTTAAGGACTAGGCTGTTCAGTCTCTCTCTGCCCCAGCAGCTGCAGGAAGCTAGGTCAGAGAGGTGACCTGCTGGGGCCAAAGTGGCAAGACCTAGTCTCCTGCCCTAGTTCGGACTCTGCTCTGGCAGGGACTGGCAATCCTCGCTGCTGGCTCATTTATTGTGTCTCCCCCACAACAGAGGACCCTTCCTGTCTCCCCAAGTTCTATCCAGCTACAACCTTGGAATGGAGGTAGCAAGGTGCATAAGCACCAGTATGCTTCGAAACACTGCTGTGAAGACAAAATAGACACTGGTCACCTCAGAGTTCCCCAACAGCTTCAAAAGCCATTGAAACCACCGAGTATGCATTGTGGTAAATGTTTTATATAGCCCAAAAATCCAAGCATGGTTCATAAACCAGCCTTTTGTCAAGTCAAGCTGGAGCCCTGTTCTGGGTGAGGGACCCTGCTCCCCCCCACTATGGCCCCTTCCCCTCACCTGTCCCAGTGGCTGCACAGGCACAGATGTCCTTCCCGAGCAGACCCACAGGGATGCACGCCTTCTGGATTGGCGTGGGCTGCTTGAAGCCCATGGCTGTAATGGCCTGAAGGGAACAGACAGGGAGAGATGGGCAGAAGGGCGGGGCAGAGTCTCAGCAGGGAATGAACAGAGTGAGTTTCCAGACAAGTGTGTCTCTCTCAGACATTCAGTCCACACAAAGACTGAGTGCCTAACCCGTGAGAGGTGCCATTCTATACACTGAGAACACAGTAATAAATAAAACAAACGAAACACAAAACAAAAGGCCTGCCTTGGGAGCCTCCCAATCCGGCAGAAAGGGAGAGGCCAAGAGACAAACACACATCACATGCAGGTAACATGCTTCACACAAAACGAGCGGGGGAGGGGGAGCGCCACGGAGGGAAAGGTGTGCAATTCACAACAGGGCTACCAGGGAACCCTGAAGTGGTGAGAGCACCCAACACTCCTGGAAGAAGAGTCTTCCAAGCCGAGGGACACAAGTACAAAGGTCCTGAGGAAGAAGATGCCTGACCTAGCAGAGGGCCAGCAAGGCCACGTGGCCAGAGCACAGGAAACACAAAGAGAGGTTATCAGAAGGGACCAGGGACCAGAAGGAGCAGAGCGTCTCGGAACCATGTAAAGAACCTGACTTTCATCCCAAGTGAATGGGAACCATAAAGCGCTCAGAAAGAGGAGGACAGGGTGGAATTTACTGCTTAAGCAGCCTCTCTAGCAGCGGTGTGGACAACAGAGTTGAGAGAACCAGGAGTCCAGTAAGGGGTACCATAAGAATCAACCCAGGTTCCAAAAGAAACTCTACCTTCAGAAGAGGCCGGGAGAGGTTCATGTCCTGGAAGGAGAGACTCTCGTCGTACTGAGACGCATCTTCAAAGAATCCGCCTGCTTCCTACGCCCAACCAAAAGACAGAGGATGAGAATTCAGCGAAAGGCCCAAGAACACGAAAACCTCAAAATCCTTTTGGGGTGCCCAAAATGAGCTGCCCTGCTTCCCAAGCTCACCTGTCCTTTCTTCTTCTTCTTCTTCCGCTCCTTTACTCTGAGTGTATCTAGGGAGAAAAACCCATCTGAGGCCCACGGCTCACCGGCACTGACAGCCACCTCTGAGCCCATCCACCCGCCCCGCTTCCCAGATGAGGACACTGAGTGGGAGAGTGGCTGAGTGACTTGCGTAAGGCCACACAAGACGCAAAGTCCCCCAGTGCAGTCCAAAAACCAGGCTCTCAACACTGCACTACATTATGGTGCTCTGTGCCCATGTCCACCAGAAACATTGTGCTACATGGGGGGGACCCTGGACGTAGGTCACTTCCAGGAAGTTTTAAGTCACACAGCCATCTGGCGGCTGTGTGGGGCTAGAATGGGGAAAGAAGCTGCCTGCAGAGTACAAAGACCTGAACAAAATCCCAAAGGAGAAGAGAAAACTTTGAACATAACGGCTACTCTATAAAAAGGACAGAAATTCTCCAGAGGCAGAGACCTCCCAACTTCCAGTCCTTTTTTTTTTTTTTTTTTTTTTTGGTGGGACTGAACCAAAGACCTTCAGACAGAACTCTATCCCCATCCCTTTTTAAATTTTTTTTTTAATTTTGAGATTGGTTCTCACTAAGTTGCTACCTGTCCCCGGGGCTGGGCTCAAACTTGCAATAGTGCTGAGATTACAAGCATGCGCCGCTATCCCCGCTCCAGTCCCACTTCTCACGCCCCCAGTACCTTACCTGCTTGGGTGAGGATGTTCTCCTCAGCAGATGAGTAGTCGGTCTCTGAGTCTTCATCTGCAGAGCCTGCGGCTTCCTCTTTCCCTTCAAGGCTCTCCTGCTCCTCTAGGTCAGAGCCTGACGGAGCTGCTTTATCCTCCAGCTTCCCTGATTTGGCTTCTTTATCCTAGGAACAAAATTCAAAAGGAAGCGAAGTAACTACAAATCTCAGGAAATTCAGAACCTAAAGGGAGCAGTGCTGAGTTCTGCAGCCTGGACGGGATGCTGTGTGCTTCTTAGTGACTATGGGCGACAAACACACAGCAGGACACCTGCATAAGCTGCGCCCAGCTCAGGTTCAGGGAGAAATGAGGAGGAGGTGCTGAGGGTACAGATCCCAGCTCAATAGCGAGCGGCAGCTGTGTTTCTTACTCACCTCTGTTTTCCTCTTCTTTCGTACCTTCTCAATCTTCTCATCTAAAGTAGTGGCTGCCCTCTGCAGAGAAAAGTAAAGAAAACGAAATATTGAGACTAGGCAAGGTTTTTTGGAATGTCAGGCCTCAGTAATACAGAAAGGGTCTCTCTGGCATTCGACAAATCAATCTATAGATTACCCACAGTCCAAAGGGAGAAAAATATATTAGATAAACAGTACATTTGTAAAAAGTAAAACCTTAGACTAATAGCAATACAAACATGCAGTAACGTTTCTTTTTGTTTGAAGTTTTGTTCTTCTGGTGTGTGTTTTGTTTTGTTTGTGTAACCGGGGACTGAACCCAGAGGAACTCTGCCAATGAGCTACAACCCAGTCCTTCATTTATTTACAGTGAATCCTCAAGTTACGACTGGCCTGATCTATGAACGACTTGAGTTATGACTGCAATTTTAATTTTAACTCATGACCAGTCTCAAGTTATGACCCTACTGCCAGCCACTTGTACTTCCTAATGGTCTGAGGTAGAGATTTAACCCTTAAGAGTTCTGAAAGGAACACTGCGACATCCTATATGAGGTTAACTGAGAAATCATGGGCCAGTGTCTCTCCAAGGCCACTGAGATCTGTCTGAACAGGAGAGACACTCTGAAGGCTGTGTAGAGCAGCCTGGGCCTTCAACTGACAACCTGAGTTACAAGCAGCCCTCAAGTGTGAAGTGAGTACATAGGGTCAAGGGTCCACTGTATTCGTTTTGTTGAGACAGGGTATGGGTACATATAGTCCAAGCTGGCCTGAACTTACTGGAAGCCTAGGCCAGCCTCAGACTTGTGGAACTCCTCCTGACTCAATCTCTCAAGCGCCGAATTACCGGTGTGCACCACACTGCACAGCACACAGTCTATTAATTAAAATGCTGAGCAAATACAGGTAGTGCAGGTACGGCTACAACTTCAAAAAGGCTAAGTAGCCAGGTGTGGTAGGACAGGCCTATAATCCCAGCACTCAGGAGCCTGAGTGAAGAGGACTGCCACAAGCTTGAGGCCAGCCTGGACTATATAGTGAGACCCTGTCTCAAAAAAAAATAGTAAAATAAATTTTAAAAGAGTAAGGAATGGCAGGTCCCCTTATGTATAGTCATAGCACCCTGCACCATTATGGCACTTGCCACAAATGCAATTATTGCATAATTATACCTTGCTAAACTATAAGCTTCTAAGACAAAGTCCTTAATCACATGGGGCCTGTACAGTAGAACCTGGCAACAGAGTATTTGTTAAATGAACCTGAAATGAGTTTTAAAAGATGGGACAGGAAAACAAATACTTCATCATTAACTTGAAAAATATGTTTGCTATTCTCTGAAAAAATATATCTGCTAAATATATTTATAGAAAATCCTCTAGAGACGATCTTGAAAAGGCAATGCTGACTTATTTCAATCAGAACAAGACTCAGAAGAATGTGAGTTAAATTGTTCTCAATAGGCAGTATTTGTTTCTCTTTGATGTGTCTCCTGTATCTTCTAGCTTGTTAACCAGATTTACAGAGATGCATAGCGTCTGGGCAAACAGGCAGAAGACAGTCACACTGGTGACAGCTTTGGCTGTGCTGTATGGAAATCAAGGACCTTGCAAATGATCCCCCATGAGAACACCTAGCAAGTGACAGAGAAATGGCAAGATCTATGGGGCAGAGGCAGAGTTCAACTACCAAAAACCCCAAGACTTGCCAGGCATGGTGGCACGTGCATGTAAAACCAGTACTTCAGGAGACTGAGGCAGAAGGACCACAAGTTCATGCCTCATCTGAGCAATTTAACAAGATCCTGTCTCAAGATAAGAAATTTCTTTAAAAGGGGGCTGAGGATGTACTTCAGTGGTAGAACACCCCTCAGTTCAATCCCTAGTGCTGCCAAAACAAAGAAACAAAGAAAGAGCTGAGTGTGGTGGTGCACGCCTGTCATCCCCGCACTTGGGAGACTGAGGCAGCAGGAATGCCACGAGTTCAATGCCAGCCTAGACTACATAGCAAGGCCCTATCTAAGAAAAAAAAGGAAGGAAGGTGAAAGGAAAGAAAAAAGAAAGAGAAAAAAGAAATAGAGGAGAAAAAGAACAAAGGTTGCCTGATCCAAGTATCTTTCTAATACTCAAAACAAGGAGTGAACATGTAAACATGAGAACACTTTAACACAGCTACATATTTTTTTTTTAATTTAACCATTGGGCCATCTGCAAATTTCCTCTAAAACCTTTTTTTTTCTTTTTAAGAAAAGAGATCTCATTATATGGCCTGAGCTGGACTTAAACCACTGACTGGCTAGTACTAAAAGCACGTACTACAAAATCAAGGTCTGCCTTAATACATACACTTAAGTAAATCACAGCTCACCACCCTCACCTCGAGGAAAAGCTGTCATGTGGTAACACTTCCACATGTCATCTGAAGATAGATGAATATGATTATAACTATAGTTTGCAATAAATCCATTTTGGAACATTTTATACTTCGATGTTAATCAAGAATGTGGGTTGTGATCTCCATCTAAACTGTACCACGTTTTCAAAGGAGTTTCAGAACCCACTGCATGATGAGCAGCATTGAGGTCGCCACTGTCCAGAACTATCACTGTCTTACCTTCTTCTTGAGCTGGCTCATCACATCAGCCAGGGCCCAGCTGTCATCGTACATGGCTTCCTTCTCAGTAAAAACGAAGTCAGGGTTAAAATCCACACTGCGGGTCTTCTGCAACGCTTTCTGCTTTTTGCCCAGCACAATGGGTCCCTAGGAAGAAAAGGGACAGGGTGACTGCAGGGCCGAAAGGAAAGGAGGACAAAAGGAAAGTGGCCCGTGAGAGGACAGAATTACACAAGGCAAAACAGGTCACAGGGACAAAATGACCGATTTACAAAGATGAGAGATTTTTAATACACCTCTCTCGGTAACTGACACATCAAGCAAGCCAAAAATGCGCAAGCGTGTACAAAACCTAAGGGACACAATTCACAAGCTTCATGCCGATGAACACAACTCCCACCCTTACAGAATCTAAAAAGTCCAACTCACAGAAACAGAGACAGGAGGTTGCCACGGGCAGGGGGGATGGGAAAATGGGAAGAGAAGGAAGCAGCTGCCAAGAATCACTCCAAGGCTTCTGGCTTAAGATGGGAACGGGAGGGAAAGATGGGAAGGTGAGGGAGACCAGGAGTGAATTTGTAGAGGCCGTGGACAAGTGCAGAGGGAAAACACCTGGGCTGAATCTCTGACCGCAAGCGCCTCTTCCAAGCCACCGCGTATTGTCTGTGACCTCCCACTCCAACGTGAGCCTCGGGAGAATGCCGCTCACGCTGTCCACTGCAAAGTCTCAACAGCTAACACCGTGTCTAGCAACGTTAGGAAACCCTGCCTCGATGAATGGGTGGATACGTAACACGGCTCTCTGCGCAGGAACCACGACTGGCTGCACCTCTGGACTCTACTGCGGCAGAGCCTGGAGCAACCAGCAGGTCAGTGGACGGATACCGAGTCCAGCCAGGCGACACGCTACAGCACGGCCAGCAGAGCAGAGGTGTGTGAAGGCCGGCGTGGGCCAACTAGGGAAGATCTCGGGATCCCGGTGAGCCCGTCCCGGGGGATGCTGACGATTCAAGGACAAGGGCCTGTGAACCACGGGGAAGGGACCCTGCCCGCTGCTGTCATTCATGACCACCGCCCGGCTCACACCTCTTCCTCCTCGTCTCCGGAGTCAGACTCGGGCTCCACCGGCACCTCGTCATCTTCGCCTATCGTCCCGATTAAACCGAGCTCCGCAAGCATGCTGAAGCAGAAGCCCTTTCCGGAAGTGAGCTCCTCGCGCCGTCAGACCCGCCCTCCGCGCGACTTCCTCCAGGTCGCTGCCTGCATCACTTCCGTTCGAGAAAGAACCTCCCCCCATCTCTCGCCCCAGCGGGACACCCAGAGTGCGCATGCGTCTGATTGGGGCGTGGCTTCGCGCGGTGACATCAAGGGGGCGGGCTCTGCTTTAAAATCCCATTGTCTAGGACTAGGGTCAGAACTGCTTTGCTGAGCGCTATACCTCTATATTCATAAACAAAAAGTTCGTGGCAGAAAGTACAACAAACGGTAGCACTTTTAGACAAGTGATTTTTTTCCTTACATTTTTTTCCCTACAGTATTCCCTTTCATAAAAATGAACATATAATGGCATGGTGGTGTATGCCTGTAATCCCTGCACTGGAGAGGCTGAAGCAGGAGGATCGCTGTAGACTCGAGGCCAGCCTGGGTTGCATAAGCAACTTCAAGGCCATCCTGGACTACATGGCGAGACCCTATCTCAAAACAAAATAAAACGTAAGAATTGCAGACATAGGGCTGGGGATGTGGCTCAGAGGGAAGAGCTCTTGCCTTGCATGCACAGGGCTCTGGGTTCGATTCCCAGCACCACATACATTTTTTTTAAAAAGTCATCCTTTCCATTTTAAAAAAATAAAAATAAAAAGAATTGCATACATAATGTTTACCAAGTGCTAGAACTGATCCGAGTACTTTTACACATACTCACTAATTGAATCCTTACAACCACCACAGCCTGCTGGTAACCATTACTGTTGCCATTTTATTGACGAGGAGACTGAGGCTCAGAGACTCAACAAGGTCACACAGCCAATTACTAACAGAGCCAAAATTATTAGCTGGGCAGTGGCATCAGGATCCCTAGAGAAAAAGGACTCAGAGCTTACTGGCAATTTTTCCTTTTATCCACTTGTTTTGTTTGTGATGAGGTTTCCTCCAGTTGGCATTGAACTCAGTATGTAGCCCACGCTGGCCTTGCACTCACAGGAATCTTTCTGCCTCAGCCTCCTGAGTGCTGGAATTACAAGCCCACACTATCATGCTGGGCCTTCTCTCATCCGCTTGTGAAATCTTAGTCAGTTTATGATTGTTCCTGCTTGTAACTTTCCTTTGACCATCACCTCCTGTATGAGGTCCCCCCTTCCAAATACAAGCAACTAGCCTCCCTTCCAAATCAGCATGTTCTGCCTACAACAGAGTCATAGACGCATCACAAAACTAGGTTCCACTGGCTTTTTTCATTGCAGTTTTTCCCATTTTTGAGTGTAGAATTTGGACATCATTAATTGATTCATGATATTGCTCAGCTATGACCACTGTTTCCAAAACAGTTTCCTCACCCTAAACAGAAACACTGTAACCATTAAGCAGTTACTATGCCACTTTACTCCCCCAGACCATGGTAACCTCTAATCTACTGTCTTCATCTATGATTCAACCAATTCCAAATGGTTCATGCCAAATGACAATATACAGTATCTGTCCTTTTGTGCCCTGCTTATGAGTCTTGCACAGTGCTTTCAGCATTCATCCATACTGTAACAGGAGATGAAGGGAGGAGGAGAGAGCAGATGGGGTGGGAACAGAGAAAGAATTAAATCATGCTTTGTACATGTACCAATTCCCCATGAGGAATGCAATCATTATGTACTGCAAACGTACTAATAAAAAAATTAAATTAAAAAAAATTGTGGCTGAATAATGGTGCATTGTTTGTGTAAACCACATTTTGTTTATTTATTCACCTGTTGATGGGCGCTTGGGTTGTTTCTGCCCTTTGTGAACAACATGAAATAAACACAGTGGTAAAAAGATCCTAGTCCCTGTTTTCAATTCATTTTAACTGTAGACTTGGGGTAAAATAGCTGGGTCATGTGATCATTTTATATTTCACTTTCTGAGGAACCATAAAACTGTTTTCTACAAAACCGCACCATTTGACATCCCTGCCAATAGTGCCTGAGGGTTCCGATCTCTCCACAGCTCACCAGGGCTGTTTTGGATGGCAGCCTGCCTGACCCTGCAAGGCGCTGCTCATGCTTGTGTTTTGTCCTCTGGCTTCCCCCAAGCAGGAGCCATTACCTGGTGATGGGAAGCGAAGCCCGGATTCCTCCAGTGCTCTGGCAACCAGAACTGAGACAGTGACTCACTGGTCCCTAGCACACCTCGTCCCCTCTGTGAAAGCTGGCCTCCTGCTTGCCTGTCTGAACCCCTGCACTGCATGGGAGCGAGCTCCTCCAGGTCCTCTAGCCAGAGGCTTTTCCTAGCCTCCCTCACTTTCCAATTCTATACTTCACATTAATACATGCTGAAATTCTTCTTCTTTTCTTTTTTTTTTATTAATGTCCCCATCTCCTCTGTAGGGCACCTCCACCAACCCCATCAATTCTACCTGATCTTCTTGCCTCCTTTCCACTTATTCTCCCTGGGACAGAGATCTTTTAAGAACTCAAATGATACTGCTGTGGGTCTTGCATCAGTACTGTCGTGTTCGTGGAACACAGTCCTGGTGCAGGCGGTGTGCTCCAGTCCCAGCCTACTTCTCTCGCTCTACTTCCTCTCATTCTCTCTGCCTGGAAAGCTGCTCCTTCTGCCTCATGCGTGACTGGCTCTTCCTCATCCCCCACATTCTGCTCAAAAGCCATCTCTCTGGAGAGGTCCACTTTGATCACCCCATAAACCAACAGAGCCACCCTGCAGATCCGCTCTGTCCCTCTCCTCTCTGGCTACTCAGCACTCCCTGAAATCATCTCCTGTGTTTATTTGGTGAACTGCTTATAGTCTGTTGTAGTTGTAAACTCCAGAAGGGCCTCAGTTTTCTTACTCATCGCTGCATCCTTGCTCCAGTGCTTGGTATGTCGGCGTCCCATCAGCACGGGACAAGTGAACGAGGGAGTGAAGGTCCTTCTGTGTTTTGAGTGTTTGTCAAGTCTGCGTGTTAATTTCCATTTGATTCTCGAAGGTTATAGATCACTCCCAGCCCCTCCACCCTGATGCTGGGTCCACCAAACAGCAACCACCCCATACCTAGGAATAATGCTTCTCAAACCACTTGCAGCAGGCATGAGAGTCTTTTTAAATCTTTTTTTTTTTTTTTTTTTGTACCGGGGATCGAACTCACGACCTTGCGCTTGCCAGGCAGGTGCTTAAGCCACTGAGCTAAATCCCCAGCCCATGAGAGTCTTTTTAAAAGAGGGTCTCGCTATGTAGCCCAGACTGGCCTCAAACTCACAGTAATCCCCCATCTCAGCTTTCTAAGTGCCGAGATTACAGGCTTGCACCACCAGACTGGGTCTCATTTTGTAGGCTGGCCTTGAACTATCTATGTAGTTTAAACTGGCTTCAAATTAGTGATCCTCCTGCCTCAGCCTCTAGATTGCTAAGATTACTGCATGTGCTCATTACAACACACTTCAGACAACAGTTGGCAGACAGGAGGACAAATCAAGTCAGACGTTAGCAGCAAATGATCATGCATTGCTATTGTATGTGGGGACACTTCACTGTCCTTTGCTGCTCTTTCTCCATCCACATGGCAAGGACTACATTAAGGGCCTTCTGCTCCTGTCCCTTTCATCACCTTCTCCTGGCTGCCACAGACACGGACCTTTAAAATGCAAATCAGATTCAACCTGTGTTTACTTCAGACCTGATTTGAGTGTCACAAAATCGAGGATCAATGGTGAATCTGGTGAATCGGGGATAACAAGACATTTCTAATTCCTCTCTTTCTGTTTTGTTTTTTGAGACAGGGTCTTGCTGTGTAGTTCAGACTGGCCTTGAACTCACTATGCGGCCTAGGCTGGCCTTGAACTCACGGCAATCTCCCTGCGTCAGCCTGCGAGCTCTTGGGATGCAGGCATGCATCACTCCCAGCTCTAATTTCTTTCTTTAAAAAATGTTTTTGTCACTACATGCTTGCCGTAGGTGATGAAAACATTCTTGGGAGGGGAGTTGGTACGTGTATGTAATTCCTCTAAATCAGGCATTTCTCAGTCCTGGCACTACTGGTGTTTAAGCTGCTGGGAACTCTCCTCTGCACTGTAGGATGTTTGGCAGCATCCCCGCCTGTACCCACTACACGTCAGTGCCATCCTCCTCACCCGCTGTGACAACCAAAAATGTCCTGGTATCGCCCCCAGTCGACAACCTGCGGCTTCCAGTGGGGCCTGCTCGCTCCAACCACCCTAGGTTCCCCACTCTGAGGACTGCCGCGTGCTGAACACACACTTGGGCTGCCCGCTGGCCCTAGGAAAGATGAGCTTGTGCTTTGCTTTATTACTTGGAAGAATTGCAAATTCAAGCCCAGCCCAGGCTATTTAACAAGGTCCTGGCTCAAAATAAAAAATGGAAAGGGAGCTGAATGTGGTGATGCACCCCTATAACCACAGCATTCTTAGAGGCTGAGGCAGGAAGGTCACAAGTTCAAGCCCAGCCTGAGCAACTTAAGAATTTAGCAAAGACTTTGTCTTAAAAGTTTAAAAAGTAGGGAAGTAGCTGTGCTAAAAAGGCCCTAGGTTCAACCCCCAGAACCAGAGAAAAAAATTCATATGGAAGTTAAAATTTTTATTTCTAGAGAAATTATCACACTGGACCACTGAGAACTTATAGCAACACTGTTTGAAACAATGAAAAATTACAACACATTTAGAACACTTCCTGGGACATTATAAGAACTATTAACAAATCCTTGTGAAATAAATAAACCTAAATGTCTGTAATAAGAGAATAGTAAGTTGTACAGCCACATGATGAGGCACAGATGCAGGACTTAATTAGTAAGTAAGATGTAGGTAAGTCCTAATCGGGATGTTAATAATGGTTTAAATGATAAAAGGAAGCTATAGATATCAACATGTGAGGATTTCAAAAAAATTTGACTGTGAATAAAAAAGAAGCTATAGAAAAAAAGTTACAGAAAGATGGGTATGTAAAACATGAACTATGAATCACGTGTGTAGGCATTGTGCTTAATGGTCATAAGCACAGGTTTTGTTGTTGTTGTTTTGCGGTAGAGCCTTGATATGTAGTCCAGGCTGGCCTGGAATTTGAGGCAATCCTCCTGCCTCAGCCTCCTGCATGCTGGGATCACAGGTGTACCCCACCACGCCCAGTGAGCACAGGTTTTGGGACTGTGCAGCCTTGAATTAAGTCCTGCATCTGTCCCTCATCCTATGGCACTGGGCAGCTTCCTAGCTTCTTGGTGTCATGTTTATCATTTGTAAAATCAGGACATTGTCAGAAAGGAGACACAACAGCTTATTAATCAGGGAGGTAGGCTCTGGACAGGGAGGATAGAAAGTAGTGTTGGGGAACTGGCATTTTTATCCTTTGATCCTTTGTGCAGATCATCTAACAATTTTAAAATTAATAAAATATGCCAGGGGCTGGCGGATGTGGCTCAGTGGTAGAGTATTTGCCTGGCACATGTGAAGCCCTGGGTTTGATGCCCAGCATTTCATAAATAAGTAAGCAAATAAATAAATAAGTAAAGCGTGCCACTTATTAAGCTTCTCACAACTTCAAAGCAGCCTGGACGCCCGTTGCCCCCTGGGCCGGGCACCTGCCGCAGGTGTGCCTGTGAGAGGCTGGAGACCGGAGGAGGAGGAAGGGACTCGCTCCTTGTTCTGTCTCACTTGCCTCAGGGCCTTGGGTGCTGACCCACAGGAAGCTCCTCTGGGCTCAGAGATATTGGTGCCAAGCCATTGGTGCCTCTTTCCAGAGCTCAGCTGCATGGGATTCTTCTGTATCCTTTTTGGGGGGTGGGGACTGAGCCCAGGGCCTCCTTCATGCCAGGCACGCGCTATCCCTCTGACCTACTCTCCCGGCTCCCTCTTCTATGACTCCTGAGTTTTAGTAACTGCAGCCTCCCCCTCCATAACACTAACTGCACACGTAATGCAGTTGCTAACTCCAAATACCTGTATTGGCTGTTGGCAGGGCCCAATTCCTCTCTCCAGGGCTCCCCCAGGGGTCCCTTATTGTCCTCAGGATACAGACTCACTTCTCCCAGAGCGTACAACTCCAGGAAGAAAGCACATTAAAGATAATACTCCTTTTAGCCTTTTAAATGCACAGTGTGTAGTACAGTGCAGTGGTTTTCACAGATGCCCAAAGATTCTTTCATTTCCTCCTTTCAAAAGTATAAGCTTAAGGGGCCAGGGATTTAGCTCAGTGGCATAAGTGTCTTCCTGGCAAGTGTGAGGTCATGAGTTTGATCCTCGGTACAAAAAAAAGAAAACAAACGTGTGAGCTTTGCTTCTACATAATATAATGGATTTTGGTTTTTGTTTTGTTTTTTATCTTTTTTGTTTGTTTTTGTTTTATTTTTGTTTTGTTTTTTGTTTTTTGTCTTTTTGAGGCAGGTTCTCACTATGCAGTTCAGGCTGGCTTTGAGCTCACTTTGTACCCCAGGCTGATCTGGAACTCACAACGATCCTCCTGCCTCAGCCTCCCAAATGCTGGAATTACAGGCATGCACCACCACACCTAGCTCAATATAATGGATTTTGAATTCTGATGTTTCATCATAAAAAATTATCTTTAATGTGCTTTCTTCCTGGAGTCATACGCTCTGGGAGAAGTGAGTTGTATCCTGAGGACAATAAGGAACCCATGGGGAAGCCCTGGAATGAAGAATCGGGCCCTGCCAACAGCCAGTCAGAAATAGAGGCTTCTGGCCACAACCTTGTGAGTGACCTGTCTTGAAAGTAGTCCCCTGGGCTGGGCATGGTGGCACATGCCTGTAACCCCAGCACTTGGGAGGCTGAGGCAGGGGGATCACTGTCAGTTTCAGGTCAGCCTGGGCTACATAGTGAATTTAAGGTTAGCCTGAACCACATAGAAAGACCTTGTCTCAAAAAAAGGAAACAAAGGAGAAAAAGGAAAAATGAAAAAAAGAGGTTTCTCCACCTCTGTGAAACTTCAGAAGATGCAGGCCCTGAGGACACCCAGCCCCAGAGCCCCCTGTGCAGGGCCCTGTGGCTCTTTCCTTCTGAATTCCTCACCCACAGCAACTGGGAAATAATCAATGTGTATTTTAAGTCATCAGGCTTGAGGCAATTTGTTATGCAGAAATACATAGTGGCTACCTAGACGTGGCGATATGTCTGCAATCCCAGCAATCTGAGGTGGAGGCAGGAGGATCATTTGACTGAGCCAGCTACTCCTCAGACAGAGGACCAATGTCTAGAGTATGTCAAAACCTCACACAATTAGACCCCCCCAAAATAAAAGACCCAATTAAAAAATCGGCAATTGAAGTGAAGAGACACTTCTCAGAAGTACAAATGGCCAACAAATACATGAAAAAATGTTCAGCATCTCCAGCTATTAACAGAAATGCAAACTGAAAAAATGCTAAGATTCTATCTGATCCATAAAGATTGGCCATCATCAAGAAATCAGATAATAACAACTGCTGATAAAACTGTGGGAAGCCGGGGAGGGGGGGAGCCTTCTGCATTACTGGTGGGAATGTAAACAGGTACAACCACTATGGGAATCGGTATGGCGATTCCTGAAAAAAGAGGAAAAAAAACGATTCTCTCTCCAGGTATCTTCCTGGAAGAGAAACATACTACTGTGATCCATGCACACACATGTTCATAGCAGCACAACTCAGGATAGCTAATGGAAGCAGCCAGTATGTCCATCAACAGGTGAGCGGATAAAGACGAAGTGATACCCATGCACAGTGGGGTTCTACTCTGCTGTGCAGAAGGATAAATGTGAGGGGAATGAATGCACCTTAAAACCATAATGTTAAGTGAAATTAAACAGACACCCAAGCTTAACTATTACATGGTTTCTCTTAATGAGAAACCCTAAGCATAATAACTCAGAGCAAACTAAAAGATAGGCAATAGAAAACAGGGAAATAGATGTTTTGCAAATGGGAAAGAGACCAAGAGATGGACGGAAGGGGGAGGGAGAGGAAGAGGTGGTAGGAAGAGTTAAAATGTGTTATATGTACATATAGCAACTTCCCCCAGTGAATGTAGTCATTATGTACTGTGAATATATATATATATATATATATATATATATATATATATGAGTAAAAGACAAGGTTTTACTGAGTAATATGAGTAAAACACAAGGTTTAAAAAAATAGAGGTACCAGGAGTTAAGCATGTAATCAATGCTCCATGCAAGTAGCCCCTGGGTAGTACAGGGAGATGCTGGATCTCCCTGACGGGCTGGAGGACCCACGGTCGAGCCGGTGGAAAGGCACCTTGCATGGAGCATTGATTACATACTTAATAGATGGGGCCAAATTCAGGACCTGCACATTCTTAAGTCCCTGAAGGGACTGACAGTGGTTAAGATCTGAGTGCATGTGAAAATCTTGAAAGTCTTTCCTGAGAACCAGCAAGGCCCTGAGATCCTTGGAGGCCAAAGCTGTCCGAAGTCTCAGAGATTTGTTCACCTGCCTATAAAATCTGCATCAGCTTTCGCCACCAGCGGCCTCCTCACCACTCACCCCTGATTCTATTTATCTCCCTGCCAAACCAGAAGTTCAAAAGAACTGACTGGGAAAGGGGGAAAGTTGGGGGTTTTTTTCTTTCCTTTTGCAGGGCTAACATTGAGCCGTATTTAGAAATGAGTCTGCCCCTCCCCCACCCATTCAAGGCAGGGAGTTTCCAGCTGATTTGATTCTCAAACGAATGTTAGTGATTAATGCCGAGCAATATCCTACTATCAAAGCAGTGGCACCGGCTCAAGATCGATTTATTTCCATCATCTTTTCATTCATTCCACAAATACTTATTGAGATCCCACACTGTTCTCAACTCTGCTCTAGGCACTAGTGATACTGCCATCTCCTTCCCTCCCTTCTGCTCTCCTCCCTGGAGCCAGCCATTCCCAGGAATTGGAAGTGTAAGCTTCCAGTGGGTGCTATGGGAGCCCCACATAACACCTGAAGAAATTGAGGAAGAGGGAGGTTAAGAAACTTGCTCAAGGCCATGACGGCCACAGAACCAGGGCAGATAGAACGGATGAGAAAAGGAAATGAAAACAGATTGACAAGAAGAGACAGGAACCTGTGGTCAGGGCAGGCCCTTCTGAGAAGGTGACTAACCGCATTCCAAAACCAGAGACAGAAAGAGGCATCAGATGGTATCTTGGGAGAAGAGCAAATACCAGGTTTTAACGTGGGAATAAACTTGGATGGAATGGCTGGTTCTCTGGCTGCCATCTTGGGCCAGGAAGATGAGGATGGTGAGTAAGAAAGCTAGGAGGAAGCTGCATTGTGAAGCTTTTCGGGAGCCATGTAAGCCTTGGACTGCTGTCCTCAGACCTCATTTATGTGAAACCAAATTATTTCTTTGTTATTAAAGCCATGAATGTTTTATCATGTGCCGCTGAATCTAATCTTAATTATCTATTGTCCCTTCTGTGAGGGACTGAATGAGTTTGCCTAAATTCCTGTGTTGCAGTCTTATCCCAAGCCCCACATGATATGTTAAGAGGCAGGGCCTTTGGGAGGTAAGTAGGCCACGAAGACAGGGCCTTTGTGACTGGGACCAGTACTCACAAAAGAGGCCCACAGAGCTCTCATGCCTGTGCCTTCAGAGGACACAGCGAGAAGATGGTCCTCCATGAGCCAGGAATGAGCTCCTTCAGACATGAATCTGAAGACATCAGACACCTCTGTCTGGAACTTTTCAGCCTTCAGAACTGTAAGAAATGAATGTTTGTTGTTTAAACCAGCCAGTTTGTGAAGTTTGTCATAGCAGCCCAAAACAAGACAGAAAACATTCGTATGCAGAAAGTCAAAAAAAAGAAAGATAGGAAAAAGGAAAGTCCATTGTATTGATCTTATTTACCTGTCTCATATTGTCTTCTATCTCTTGATTTCATCTTTTTTTAAAAAGTAAGTTGGAAAAAAAAAGAGTAACTAAATGAAGTAAACTGGTGTGGCCACACATCCCTGCAATCCCAGGACTCAGGAACCTGAGGCAGGAAGATAACAAGTTTGGGGCCAACTCGAGTTACTTAGTAAGATCATATCTTAAAAGAAAGAATCAGATGTTTCATGGAAACAGTAATAATATAAACTTTATTGAGCGTGTTAGCAGACATCATTCTATAATCCACATATAATAACTCATTTGTTTCTCGTAATAGACTTATGGAGTATTTTTTTTTTTTGGTATCAGGAATCGAACTCACAACCTTGTGCTTGCCAGGCAGGCACTTACACCACTGAGCAAAATCTCCAGCCCCTGGAATACTTTCAATACCCTATTTGATGAAAGCTTTATTTATTTATGTATTTATTTTTTAAAGAAAAAAGCTTTATTTTTATATAATTCACATAACATAATTCACTCATTTACAGCAATATCACATCACCAAAATCAATTTTAGAACATATTCATTAATTAAAAACCTAAAAAAAACCCTCTGCACTCTTTAGCTATCACTTCTAATCCTTCCCAATGCATCCAGCCTTAAGTAACCACCAATCCACTGTTTGTCTTTCTGCATTTGCCAATTCTGGACAAAGCACGTAAGTGGCATTGCACAACTTGTGGCCGGCTTCTTGCTTCTTTCATGTGGTGTAATGTTTTCATCATTCACCATGTAACATGTATTAGAATTTCATTCATTTTTACCTATAACAATGGGGACTATATGGATAAGTCACTTATTTTTTTCTTGCAGGGCTGGGGATCAAACCTAGGACCTTGTGCACGCCAGGCAAGCACTGTACCCCCGAGCTACACCCCAGCACCCAATACACATTTATTTATTATATTTATTTAATTGTCCCAGGAGTTCTGGGATCACAGGCGAGTGCCACCACCCAGGCAACAAATTGTTTTTCAAGCAACCTTTTGTCAGCTCAAATTGTTGCTTTTCTTTTTTTTCTCCCACCAACTTGATATTCTTTATTTCACAAAGATACACAGATGCAATTAATACAAGAATCTTTATATTACGGTTTCTAAACATTTACCCACTAGTGGTTTTTGGTGCAAGGCTGTTGTCCTTTGTGCTTTAGGGAAAGTTTAGATGGCCGAGGTTTGTAAGAGCCTAACTTTTTCTTTCTTTCTCCCCAGCAAGTTAGTCTTTTCAGAAGTCTTGCCAGATGTCTTCTTTGTTTGCCTCTCTCTCCCTCTTGCTGTTTAATTTGATAGATTTCATTTTCTAGTTGCACAACAGCCTTTTCAATCTCATAATTCTCGCTGACCAGGGATACCCAGTTAGACTCCATTTCTCTTGGTTTCAATCTGTGAGTTGCATGTTTTTCCGCTGCCAGTTTAAATCTCGAATATGTTTCCTTCACCTCTGAAGCTCTTGCTGTGCACGTTCAATCATATGAACTAGATTTTCATTGTATATTTTCCAGGTGTTACATCCATGCAGTGACATTGGTTTCAGATTCTCAGTTTGAACTGCTCGTTGCTCTAATTGAGCCACAGAATTGTTCACACATTCCAGCCATGCAGTAACGTCATTTTTCTGACCTGAAGAAAGGGCTGGACGCTCATATTGTTTCATAGCAAGCAATTCAATTCGTTGTTGAACAGCCACTCTTTCAAACTCATTTCTCATTAAGTCAGTTTCAAAAGCAGTGTAAGTAATCCGGGATGTTAAGTAAGTCAGGTAATTCTTAGTAGGTCAGTATGATACAGAGAACGAAACTCCCAAGCTACTGGTTGTCCGGTACAAGATTATGTTCTCTAAAATCGAAGAACAAATTTTAGGAACAGTGGAGGTTAAGAGCAGAACATATTTATTGAGAGAAAGAAAGCTTCTGTCTGAGAGAGAGACTGAAGGGGTTCCAAGTGGGTTGCCCAAGACACATTTATTTATCTGTTCATCAGTGGATGGATAGATATTTCGGTTTCCACCTTTTGCTTTTCGTGCATAATATTGCTATGAGCATACATATACAAGATTTTGTATGGACATATATTTTCCATCATCTTGGGCTCTAGGAGTGGAATTTGGGGGTTATATGTTACTCTATAAGTTTTTGAGTACCTATCAAACTCATCAAAACTTTTTTGGGGGTGCTAGGGGTTGAACCCAGGGACAATGTACCACTGAGCTATATCCCTCTTTTACTTTTTATTTTGAAACAGAGTCTTGCTAAATTGCCTAGGCTCGCCTTGACCTTGCAAGCCTCCTGCCTTAGCCCCTGGAGTACTTGGGATTACAAATCTGCACCACACACCTGGCTAAATCTCCCGTTTTATTAAAAGAAGTGTTTTCAGTTTTTTTTTTTTAATTTTTTTTAATAATTTTATTTAAGGAGAAAAAAACAAAACAAAATAAAACAGAATAAAGGGTAGCGACAATACAGTATTCCAAGGAAAAAAAGGAAAAGTACAACAACAATAAAACCTGAGAAATTATTACTTGACTAATTACGTACTGACTTCTTGGAAATAGTTGTTCAAATTACAAAGTTAAAACATGTAAAGTAGACATTCAAACAGTGAGACAGTTAACGGTTCTGCTCCACGATCTGACAAAAACAGCAATATGGTCATCCATCTTACCCACTCAAATATACATGCAATTATATCAATAGGGTAAAATTAAACACAAGAAAACAGAGCAAAGCGGATCACAAGAAAGCAATGCAGGCTGGGGATTTAGCTCAGTGGCTTAAGTGCTTGCCTGGTAAGCGCAAGGTCGTGAGTTCAATCCCCAGTACCAAAAAAA
>PVJX010007002.1:0-73812 GCA_004027295.1 Dolichotis patagonum
GTAAAATATAAAACAAGGTTAAGAACAAAAATTCTGTAAATATTTTTGAGACAATAAGGACAAACAAAATTATGGCAGAAGGGTATGCGATAATTATATGGAAAGGAGTATATATCATTTTTGGATATTTAAACAAATTTTAATAGATTTCCAATTACAGAAATTTTGCAAAAATAGTACATTTCTATACCCATACCTATCTGTCCCTATTATTAATATTGTGTGTTAGTACTATATATTACAACTATATTGGTATTGGGACATTATTAATGACTAACATTTACACTTTATTAATATTCCCTTGGATTTTTCTGGTTTCTGTTGCAGGGTTCTAAGAAGGATACGTTATATTTAGTTATCATATCTCTTTCATATCTTCACTGTGACAGTTTCTCAGACTTTTCTTTTTCTATTTTTTCCTGACAGATTTGAGGATAACTTATCAAGTATTTTACAACACATTCTTAGTTGAGGTTTGTGTGATGTTTTTCTTATCAAAATAGGATAAAAATCGATGGATGCATGATTATGGGGGTATAATGTGTTTTCTTTACATAGCCTCATGGGTACATACTATCAATATGATATTTTGGTACTGATCTTGACCTTGGTCACTTAGCTATGACAGTGTTTGCTTCTTCACTGTGAAGTTACCCCCCATCCCTTGGATTCTGTACTGTTGGAAGGAAGTTATTTCATACACCTCGTATTTCAGTAGTAGGGAATTATGTTCTACTTTCTTGAGAAATAGAGTAGTGCTTACTTAAGTTATTTAATATTGTTGTACAGATATTTGATTATGCTATTTATTTTACTTATTAGTTAAAATATAAATAAGCCAATTTTTATTATTATGGACATGAATATTTGTGCTATTCTTTGTGTTATGATATAGTTATATATTTATTGTTTCAGGCTGGGTGTGATGGCACACTCCTGTAATTGTAGAACTCTGGAGGGTGAGGCAGGAGGACTCCAGTGAGTTCATCATCTTGGTCTGTATGGTGAGTCAGTCCAGGCTAGCCTGAACTACATAGTGTGATTGTTTCTATTTCAAAAAATACATACACATATACATATACATATACATATACATATACATATACATATGCACATATACATATATATTTAACCTTGTTCTTGCTGTGGTCATTTGAAGGTCTTTCAGTTGGCTCCTGGTGTATACCATCTCTTTTTCCTTTTATTAATCAGAATTGAACCCACATCTTTTGCTTTGAGCTATACCCCCAGGCCTTTTTTTATTTTTTTTGCTTTTGAGACAGGGTCACACTAAGCCACTCAGTTGCCCAGACTGAGCTCTAACTTGTGATCCTCCCACTCAGCATCCCAGAGTGCTACAATTATAGGCACGGACCACCATACTAAGTTTTATTCTTAAAAGAAAAATGGAGATAGATCAGAAACTAGAAGGTTGGAAAATAGTAGTTTCTAACAGCAACAAATAGCAGATAAAGTTTAATTTGTAGTACCTAGTTGGCTAGATTTTCTCAATCAGTAGCATTAAGATCGTGCCTCAACTTACTTTCTGTATATTGGGAATAAAATTAAGACCTGTTTTCACTAAAGCTAAGATTAAAACTTCAACTTCTTCTTAAATGAGAAAGTTTCACTGTTGGAAACACACAGAAAATTGGCACACATAATGCAAATGAGGTATTTTATAATTATATCCAATGAGTAGCAAACTATACGTGGAAATGTAGCTAAGTCTTAGCATTGTTTTTCGACAGGATTGCTCATTGCAAAGCAATGAAAAAATAACAGACTGAATCAATAGAGATAAAATCTATTAGATACTTCAGAGTTGATTTAAATGTGGAGAAACATAGTTCAGATTAGCAAAATTTAAGATTCATCTTTAGATTGGTGCAGTGGTGCACACCTGTAATTCCAGATAATCAGTTGAAGTAAGTACACAACCAACTCACACATATAGGGAAATATTGCAAATAACTGTAAAGTAAGTATATAAATAATCACACACACACACACATACACACTGGGGAATATAGATTAGTGCTCTCTGGATTAAATCCTTAGTATCGCAAAACATTGAAATAAAAAGCACTTTCAGATCTATAGAGCAAAGCTTTGCTCTTTATAGAACAAAAGTGGCTATTACTCTTTGGTGTAAGAAGACTACAATTTAGTGCACAATAAAAATAAAACCACATAAGGGAGAGTTTTCCTGAGTTTATAGCACTCCTAATGGGGTTCAGGTACAGGTAGATTGAAGACTATAACCCCTGATCACATATTTAGCAAAGTTAATACAAAGAATTTCCTATTTTTGATTAAGGTGATCAGTAATCTATTAATATTTGACTTTTTTATTGGATTCAGTGTTTAATTTGGAGCAACATGGTACTAAGTAGTAGTACACCATTCTATATAGTAAGTTTTTCATGACTTGAGTTCTGTCTTGTTAAGTGTCCTTTGCATCAGCAAATCATTGCCACTGAATCGTTCAGGCTCCACAAGAATTATCATAAGCATAATCATGGAATCAAACATTCTTCAAGCCATTGTGTCATTTGGCTTATGCACATTTGGTACAGTTTTTCCTTCAGTAAACTCACAATTGTTTCAGAAATGATCTTCAGGATGGAGTTTGACCCAAATAACCTCATTCTTCTTTCTGGCAACCCAAGATCCATTAATAGTTTGTAAACAACAGTGGGATGGTAGATATGATACTCAAGTAAAGGGTGCTGTGCTTCCGTTCTACACCAGCATCTATCAGAGCCTCATTTTAAATTCCTTTTACTACTTTTTGTGCATGTACAGCCTTTGAAGTTAGTGTATCTCTCTAATGATTGTATCTCCAACTAATCTGTATAACACAATAGCAATAAATATTTAGGTACCACATGCCAGATATTATTCCAACTACTTCCAATATACTCATCTATTCATCATTTTAAAATAATCATTTATTCAATAGGAATTTCTAATTTAAAAAACTCTTTTTGTGTTTGAAGATAATCATCTCCATTTATGTATTTGGGGGTATAAAATCTTTCTAAAGCCTTTTTAGAATATTACACTTTAATTTTACCATGAATAGGAAAAATCTGAAGTGTGCTGTAGAGGTACATGGAATGTTCTGCAGGGCCAAGATGAGGAACAGGCTCAATGAGTCCGGTACATTCAGCAGCCTTCCCTTATCTGCATCTTCACATTCCATAGTTCCTGTTACCCAAAGCCAGCCACAGTCCAAAACATTTAATAAATATTCCAGAAACAAACAATTCTTAAGTTTAAATGATTTATTTTAGCACACTAATCATTCCATTTTATTATCAGTTATTGCTATTAATCTGTTTCCGTGGTCAATTTATAAATTAAATTTCATCACTTATATGTTCATATTTTTAAAAGCATAGTACAGGTGAATTTCAGTAGTTAAGATTCATGCATCTACTGGAGATCTTGTAACATACAACCACAAACAAGGGGAGACCATTGAATTGAGATATGGCAGGAAGAATCACCCCAACCTATCTGGAGTTATCTCGTGGCTCTCCTTTTCGGTCTTCGTACAGTACATAACCTTTTGTGGGTATCAAAAAGAATCTTCATCTTCTCAGCAACAGACTTATTAGCCTCTCACTAGATGTCATCTTTATATTTTCTAGATAAGCACTTTTCTTATATGAGTCCAATGTCTCTCTGAAATGAGGCTTAGACAGAACCAGGAAAACTTTTGGCTATTTCAGTTGTATCTCCTACTATATGCCTCTATGGATCCATTAATTTCAAACTCCTTGAGAAGAAAAGAGCAATATAAAGACAATAAAATGAGGCATGTATCTCAAAATGAAGTTTCACACTAGATGGCTTTGTACACAGAGGGTCTTTTTTTCACTTCTCCTTCACAGATCAATAAGTTAGGATTTGATCAAAAAATGATTTGACAAATTGTAGAGTCAGTAAGTTTTAGTGTGAGGGTTGGAGATATGCTCATGCAAATTCATACTTACATTCTTCCCATTTTATCATCCTAAATCATTTATTCTTGAAGTAAACTCAACAGCATTCAAAAAATTTTATAAAAGCCAATTATATAAAGAGCTTTGTGTAAAGCAATTTGGTGTAGAAGTAGGGCCACACCATTATCTTGATGAAAACCTGTGCCTTGTACTTGGAAAACTGTGTTTCAGCATCATTTAGGATTTTAAATATGCTCATTGACATTACTAATGCCAGCTAAGATTCACAGCAGAATCTCATTCTGAAAGGAAAGGTACTTACAACTTCAGATAATGAAAATTTTATCCCAAGACACTCACAGCTGCAGAAAAGACATACGCAAGGGGTCCATAAAGTCACTCAGACCAGAGATGCTGGTTCCCATTAGTGGTATTAAAGAAGCAACTGAAATGTTTCTCTGGCTTTAGTTAATGATGCAAAAGTGCTGTGTAGATTCATAGTACCAAGGATCAGAGTTGCAGTTCTTCAGCTAGTGCTTCATATTGGTCTTCAGTCAAACTTCAGTACCACAGTAGGTATGTTGTGGTTTTCATATCAGTATTCTTAGAACTTGTTTCCTTAACTTGTGAAGTTCTCTCCCCGTGTTTCCTGGCCTCCTGATTTAGCATCCTCTCAGAATTCCCTTGGTTATGTTTTCACCTATGGGTACAGCTGAATGAAACATAAAGAAAGCATTTTACATACAATTACCTTCCTCTTCAGAGATAAAATTGGAATTTTCTGAGTTATCACAACTTTCAGAGAAATTATGTAGTCCCAAGTAGATATATTACCAATCAGTTGAGGGTTCTTTTGCTCAATTCAGATGGCAATCATGAATCAGAAAAGGAAAGCTCTGCTAGAATTCCTGATGCCACCAGATGACACTGGATAATGCTGAGTATGAACAATTGACACAGCTGACTGCTGGTCGCTGCTGCTGCCAGCTATGGCTGTTTGATGCCAAATTTCAGCAGATTCCATTGGTCAACCCTGTCATGTATCAATCTCTACAGCTGATCCTCATTGGCTGCTGTTCCATAGAGCACCTCATGGCAAACAGCCCCTAGTGTCTATTGCTTTTTCTTTTGGTAGGACCGCTCTGAATCCTGAATAGATTTACAGGCCTTCTGAGCACATGCTACCCAAAGAAAAAAATTCCCAAAGCAAGTCTTTATTCTAGCAGGACCTTTGCTGTAGCACAAATAGCTTCAGTACACCAGACAGAGCCCTCTGAGGCCAAACAAAATGTGAGATAGCAGGTATGGGCCTGTTATTGGTTCACACTCAGGCCTTCATTTGGTTCTGTGTTGGTCCTGCTGATTGGTCTGAGGAGGTACAGTGCTCCAGGGAAGCTGCAGCTATCCTAGAAAGAATTCACTTAAGGGGCCAGGTGACACAAGCTGCTGATTGACAGATGTTTCATCTCTGGAAAAAAGACAGGGCTGAAGTCTAGGAATATTAGAAAGGACTAGCTTTGTTCATTACAACTCATTTGGTTTGGGGAGATTGGGGAGGTTAATGTGAGCCCAGATTCCTTTCTTCCTGTTCATAGCCATGGTAGGGAGCCCACAAGCAGTCTCTGAAGTGGTGGCAGCACAGGGCAGGCACCAAGGCGGGTAGCCAAGGTGCACTCTTATCCCAAAGGCCTAGAGAAGAGTAGCCATGAAATAAAGAGGGAAGACGCTAAGACAAGGGCCCCCAGTCCACTGAAAGAGTAGGGAGGTTAGGGAAGCCAGGGGAAGGGGCAATATAACTACTTGCCAAACCAAGCCTGCCACACCTACAGCCCAGAGGGGAAAAAGGAGAAAGTCGTGGCCTATTTCTCTGTCTCAGCTATCTTCCCATTAGCAGAAAGATTTGAGTATGTTTGCAAAAAGAATTGAGCTCCTTTTCTTTCTCTATCAACCTTGGAAGGAGCAGGGAGGCAAAGGAGGGATAGGGAAGGGGATTAAGAAAAAATTAAGATGCTAAGATATGTTATGTACATGTGCTAACTCCCTAGATGAATGTTATCATATGTATTGCTATTATGTTCCAATAAAAATTTTTTTAAAAATTCAAATGAAACATACTTCATTTTATCATGGACTTACTTTTTGACTCCTCATTTCCCCTTTGTATTCTGCTTTTACAAAAGGAAAATAACCAGAATGGAAGCTCCATGAAGAAAATTATTTTACCTACTTTATTCACTCTCTACATCCTTGGGAAAAAAAAAAAAAAAAAACAGTGCCTTGCACACTTGACAGGAAGTAATTAACCTAGTTCCTTTTTCCCCCATGTGATTATATTTCATGCTTTTTTGCAAAAATGTAAATATGGTTGTATAATTAATTGTTCAGACAAGAAATTCATACATTAATTAAATGAGATATCACAAATAACCTTCCCAATATTAAATAACAACAACCAAAAATTGCTACTGTGTTCCATTACAGATATTTTTTGTCTAACAACAATGTATTAACATATGTGTTTGGATTATGATTTTATTTTATCAGAATTTCTGCAAGTCAATTAAATGTGGAAGCAAAACATGGTATTTGAAGTCTGTACAAGCCCTTTATTGTTTCAAATGCACTTGGGCACCAGACATATGATTCAAATTTTATGACAAGATGCAATAACCAGCCATCTGTGAAGATAAAAAATATTTTTTTAAAAAATTAAGTTTCTTTCTAGCACTCTTTACTATGCATATTTGTTCTCTGATAACACTAACCATGGATGTCTCATACCAGGCCTTATGAAAAAGGACTTGTTGAAGCTATACAGAGATTACATCCCACAAAAAAAATGCTAAGTATAATCAAATAATATGGTGAATGTTTAAATTTTTAAAAACTGTAGGAAAAGACACATTACTGTTTTCATTTTTTATTAATACATGTTTGTGGTATCTAAAATTGCATTCCTTGCAGGGAGGTGGTACATGCACATAACACATCTTAATTCTTTTTTTAATCCTCACCTCTTTCTCTCCTCCCCCCACTTTGTTGATTCCCCTTCTCTGTTGCAAAGTGTCTATATCCCTATTTCCTATTATTTATCTTTTACTTTACTCTTGATTTATATTTTGGGTTCCATATAAGAGAAACCATGCCATATTTAAACTTGTATGTCTTCTTTATCTTAATATTATAGTGTCAAAATGCATCCATTTTCCTATAAATGACTCAAGTTTATTCTTCTTTATTGCAAAATACTAATCCATTTTATATAAATACCACATTTTCTTTATCCATTCAACTGTTGATAGACAAGTAGGCCACTGCTAAGATTTAGCCATTATGGATCATGCTGCTATAAACATGAATATGCACGTATCATTATAAATTGGTAAAATACACACTGCTATTAAATACCTCAAAATTCCCAGTCATTTAAGACATACATATCCCACCATTACTGGTTCTGTCTGAAGCAGTTCTCCAAGTCCTCTTTTGTGAGTGATTTCATTTGCACTGTCCAGGCTACCTAGATGTCCTCAACTGATTGAAAATGTATACTGTTCATGGTCATTTTGAATGTGGGAATGAGCCAGAAATCATACTTTATCAGATTCTGTGAATACAGTGCACAAGGGTACACCCTTTTTATTTGACAGTAATTAATATAAACAGCTTATCAATGGGGAATGACAAAAATATTGAGAATATTGAAATTAAGATATTTATTACAGTAAAAGACACATTGCCATTGATCACTATCAAGATACTAAAAATGTTTCTATCCTTTCAAATACACTTACCCCGTTATTCTTGGCAATGTGATTTTTAATGTGATAAGTTTTTTTTTAATTTTTAAAAATTAAAAATATCTTTTGATTCTCCCTTGTGTTTATGATGGTAAGAAACTATGCCAGATTAATTATTCTGAATCATTTCCTTTAGGTCTGAGGTTAGAAAGGCTGGAAACCCAAGCATGTGGCACACACCTGTAATCACAGCATTTCCTGTGACCAAGGCAAGAGGAACACAAGTACTAACCTAGCCTGAGCAACTTAGTAACTTAGTGAGATCTTGTCTCAAACCATAAGATTTTAGAAAAGGAAAAGGTCTGATAATATAACATAGTAAGAAGACTCTCACTCTCGATTCTGCCATGGTCCCCACTCCCTAAGAATATGAAAAGAAAATAACAAAAAAGGAAAGATGTAATATGGAGGAATAATATAATTAAATTACCATAAGTATTAGTTATATACACAATACTCAAAATGAATAGTTTTAAGTGGACAGAAAACTTCACACAAAATTGCTAAACTGTAATCTTTAAAAATTAATTTAATAAATAAAAATAATTCCATTAAATTCATCTATGCCTAAGATTTACACTAGTTATAAATCTGTTTGTACAGTTCATTATTGGTAATAGTAACAATGGTATCTCCCTGATTTTTACTTCTCCTCAGAAGCAATCTTCTATAAAAGATGAGCACTCAAGAGATAGTGTTAGACCATCAGCTTCTATGAGATTTTCTTGGGCATATGCCAATAGAAATTCTGAGCAAGAGATTCCACACACAGAGAAAAGAACTGTAACCTGGGCAGTATCCTGATCAAAAGTTACCAAGTGCCTCATAACAAAGGGTTTAGGGCTTACATGGAATCTTGGGCTAAGCACCGGATGGTAATCCTGAGGAGAAAGTACTAGGCAGGTGATGGGCTGAAGTGTTCATGTGGCCACACATTTTTCAGAGCATGCATCCTTTATTTAGATTTTGGGGTTACAATCACTGAGTTAGGAGTTGTTCACTGGGAAGGTCTCTCTTTCCTGCACTGAGCATGCCGGAAATTCCAATTTCAGCTGGGTCAGGAGTAGCCTGGCAGGCCTTCAGTCTTTGCCTCATTTTGAGCCCCTTTCCTAGTGTTATGGTTTATGTTTGGATGGCCCTCCAAGCCTCATGCAATCATGGATTTGGTTAAATCTAGTGTTTGTAATTGGTTGATTGTCTAGTGCTGGTGGGAGTGCTGCACTTGCCAGGGGTGGGAAGCTGACATACAATGTAAGGGTTGGAAAGAGGCATTCTTCCCCTCTTTTTCTCTCTTCACCCTTGCTGTTTGTGGCTGTGGTGAACAGCTGCCCCTCATCCAGGCCACCCTGCCTTGGAGCCAGCTGAGTGTGGACTGAAATCTCCAAAAACTATAAGAAATAAACCTTTCCTTCCTTCATGTTGGGTATCAAATATTTTGTTTCAGCAACAAGAAAAAAGTAACCAAGGCACTATATTAAGCAAACTAAAACAAATAAAAACATTAGAGAAGAATAAATTACAAGATGAAAGGAAATACATGTTAGGTGTGGTGAGCTTAGGCTAATGGAAAGGTTCCCCCCATGTTCATTTTCTCTTCTTATGTATGTCAGAAAATACCTTTTGTTAACTATCTCTTTCTTCCCCTATTCCTTCACTTTCTCTCTTTGCAGCCATCCACATTTAAACTCTGTCAATTTCCTTTTAGCATCATGTAAAGATGATGAGCAACCTGATACACTTCTTATTAGTAATAAACTTGTATTTCTTGAGTAGGAAACTTTTGAAGTATCTTTTTATCTTTAGTGTTTGAAGTTGAAAGAGAATATGTCTAAGCTTTCTTTTTCTTATGATCATTTTCTTTATTAGTGAATATTTGTAGTACATAATATTTACATTTTTATGTGGAGTTGCTGCACATATGTAAACCATCTTAATTCCTTTATTCATTTCCTTTCCCTCTTCTCTCTCCACCTCTTTATCTACTTTTCCTTTGAATAAGATCTACCACCTACTTCCTAGTATCTATCTTTTACTTTTCTTCTAATTTGTACTTTGGGTTTCTCATGTGAGATAATACATGATACTTTTTTTTCCTTTTCTGTTTTTTGTTTCCTGTTGAATACTCAGGGTTCAAGTCTGAAGGTTTGTTTTCAGTTATTTTCTTTCTCTCTTTTGTTCTTTCTGAGATATTAACTGAATTTTCCCTTTTTATCACATTTGTTTTTATTATTTTTTGTCATTTTATGATAACTCAAGCTCACATTCATTTTTGTTAATTTCATTTGGATTCATTAAGTGACCATACTTGGTTTGAAATTTGTACAGTATGGTACTATTTTTAATGGTTGTCATGTGTTTTTGTGAATCTGTATAGCTACTAACTTTTAAATTACATTTCTATAAATCTATTTCTTCACAAAGAAGCTTTTACATTTATTTTTCTTGATCATTCTTTTTCAAATTGCTATGTTTCCTCTATTGACCTCTTATTCTAAATTCATGATTTCAAAGGAAAGTGACACTGGTCACAAATTCTCCAAATGTTAAGGTAAGATAAGAATGATCACCATCATCAGAAACTTTAGTTTTTCTTAAAGCAATAATTCAGTGCTTTTTTACAGAAGAACTGTTTACAATTGGAAGATTCTTTTCCTCTTAGTAAATATTATAGTCTTTTATACTCTGTGCTGCTTCCAGGAAGAAGATACTGTCATGCTGTGAAGTGAGTTTATATAGAGCTCTTCAATTAATTTTTCTTTCCCTTTTTCCCCTTGTGTTCTCAAAACTCACTCACTGAAGTCACAAACTGGCAGGGATTCTGTTGAGCAGACTTTCACACAGTAAATGCAACAAAGTTTTTCTACCTATTTTATTTCACAACTCCTAGAAATTTTTGAAAAATTTCTTTCCTTTGCACTTCTATTTTTACTCCTATTAGTATTTTTCGCATTAATGGACTCTCAATAGTGAAGCAAATATGTATGCCTGGTTCACCTTATTGAATTAAAAAATGAGAGTACGATTTTTAAAATAAATTCTAGAACATTATCTGTAAGTCTCAAAATCCTCTTATAATATCTCTCTATATCTATCTTCAAATTTTGCTTTTCCTAATGGAGTATTTTCAAATACTTTTATATTTTTCTAAATTTTATTTTAAAGAGGGTAAAATTAAACATAACAAAACATATCAGAAGAAACAATGTAAGAAACACAGATTTCAAAGGAAGACAACAGGAAATCTTCACTGTCTATCATATTGTCTCCTGTTTGCTTCTAAATAGTTGTCCATATCTTTGCACACAATGAATTCATACAAAACAAAATAGTATTAAAATGATCAGAACAGGTTGATGAAGGCATTTTAGGTTCTTAATCAGATTCTTATCCTTTCTTTGTATTTATTGAGTATTTTGTATTATGTACTCTTACCATTTATTACACCAGGGAAACTATATGGTATTTACACATGTGAGTTTGATTTATTTCATTTATGAGTATGGTCACAAGTTGCATCCATTTACTTATATAAATATCTCAATGTGATCATTCTTTATAGCTGAGTAGTACTCCATTGTACAAAAATACCACATCTTTTTTATCCATTCATCAGTTGATGGAACTTAGGTTGTTTCCAAGATCTGCCTATTACAAATTATGCTGCTATAAACATGGGTGCACATATATCACTGTGGTATGATATTTTCAGTTCTTCTGGGAATATGCCCAGAAGTGGAATGGCTGGGCCAAATGGGACTTCTAATCCCAGCTTTTTGAGGAATCTCCAGACTGACCTCCACAGTGGTTGCACCAGTCTACACTCCCACTAACAGTGCAGAAGAGTTCCTTTTTCCCCCCACAGCCACTCCAGCATTTGTTGGTGGTGGTTTTCTTTATCCTGGCCATTCTTTCTGGAGTGAGATGGAATCTCAGTGCTGTTTTAATTTGCATTTCTCTCATGACTAATGATGCTGAACATTTTTTCATGTATTTATTTGACATGTATTTATTTTTCATGTATTAATTTTCTTCATCTGAGAACTGTATATTCATCACAGATGCCCATTTTTGGAATGGGTCTTTGAATTTTGGGGATCTGATTTTTAAAATTCTTTATATGTTCCAGACAGAAGTTCTTTGTCTGAGGGACCATTCACTAAGATTTTTTCCCAATATATGGGTTTTCTTTTCACTATGATGGAGATTTCTTTCAACATGCAAAAAGTCTTTACTAGGACACAATCCCAGTTATTGATTCTGTGAAGCATTTTGCATGTGGTTTGATTCTTGTTCATGAATTCTCTACCTACCCCTATGTCTTCAAGATTTCTATCTACTTTGTCTTCCAAAAGATTTAGAGTTTCTGTTTTAATGTTTGGATCTTTGATCCGTTTAGACTTGACTTTAGTACAAAGTGATAAGCATGAGTCTTAGTTACTTTTTACTTGCCACTGAGACAAAATACCTGATGCCCAAAGTTGGGAAAGGAAAGGTTTATTTCTTACAGTTTTTGGAGGTTTCAGTCCACACTCAGTTGGCTCCAAAACATGGTGTCATGTGGGGCTGCCATTCATGGCAGCTGCAAACAGCAAGGCAGAAACCAGCAAGAGAAAGAGACACACCTTCTTCCTGCCATTACATCACATCCTAGCTCCACTCCTAGGCAAGTATAGCACTCACACCCCGAATCCAAGCTTAGACAATGAACCAATCACAAGTGCATAATGAAAAGGCATGAGGTTTGGGGGCCAGTGACATAAACTATAACAGCCTGGGTCTAGTTTTAGTTTTTGGCATACGGATAGCCAATTTTTGCAGCACCATTTATTGAAGAGACTATCGTTCTTCCAGTGAACATGTTTGACCCCTTTATCAAAAATAAGGTCTCTGAGTATGTTTGTAGTTGTAGTTGTATCTTCTAATTTATTGCATTGATCTTCAGATCTGTTTTTATTCCAGTTCCATGCTGATTTTATTATAGTGGCTTTGTAGTATAACTTCAAGTCAGGGATTGTGATGCCTCCTGCCTTGGTTTTGTTGCTTAGAATTGCCTTTGCTATTCTAGTTCTCTTCTGGTTCCAGATGAAATTTAGGAGTGATTTCTCTAGATCTGTGAAGTATACTAGTCATATTTTGATTGGGATGGCATTGAATCTGTATAAGAATTTTGGGAGAATGGCCATTTTCACAATGTTTCTTCTTCCTATCCATGAATAAGGGATGACTTTCCATTTTCTGAGGTCCTCTTTGATTTCTTTTTCAGGGTATTATAATTTTCCCTGAATAGATCTTTTTCTTCTTTTGTTAGATTGATTCTTAAGTATTTCATTTTTTGGGTGCTATGGTGAAGGGTGTGGCTTCTCTTATTTCTCTCTCATTGATTGTATTGTTAATATATAGGAATGCTATTGATTTCTGAGTATAGACTTTGTATCTAGCTACATTACTGAATTGATTTATCATATCTAGGAGTCTTTCAATGGGGTTTTGGGGGCCTTCTATGTCGAGCATCATGTCACCTGCAAATAATGATAATTTAACTTCTGCTTTTCCTACCCTTACTGCTTTTATTTCTCTCTCTTGTCTAATTGCTTGGCTAGTATTTCCAGCACTATATTGAATAGGAGTGGTGATAATGGACGCCCTTGTCTTGTTCCTGATTTCAGGGTAAAGTCTTTCAATTTTTGGCTGTTGAATATGATGCTGGATGTTGGTTTGTCATAGATGGCTTTTATCGTAATGGGGTAAAGACCATCCATTCCAATTTTCTGTAAGATTCTTATCATGAATAAGTGTTGGACCTTATGAAAAGCTTTTTCTGTATCTATAGAAATGATCACGTGGTTCTTATTTTTGGCTCTATTGATATCGTGGATTACATTTATTGATTTGCATATGTTGAACCATCCCTGCATTCCTGGGATGAATCCCACTTGGTCATGGTGTATAATCTTCTTGATGATTTGTTACATTCTGTTTGCCAAAACTTTCTTGAGATTTTTGCATCTATATTCATTAGGGAGATTGGCCTGTAGTTCTCTTTTTTAGTTGGGTCTTACTCAGATTTTGGTATTAGAGTAATGTTTTTGCTTCCAGGAATGAGTTAGGGAGAATTGTTTCCCTTTCACTTTCATTGAAGAGTTTGAGGAGTGTTGGCATTAAATCTTGGAATTTCTTATAGAATTCCACAGTGAATCTGTCTGGACCTGAGCTTTTCTTTATTGTTAAGGATTTAATTACATTTTCAATTTTCTTAATAGAAATTGGGTTATCCAACAGTTTTACATCTTCTTGACCCAGCTTTGGTAGTTCATTTTTTTCTAGAAATCTGTCCATTTCTTCTGTGTTATCAACCTGTGAGAGTAGACATTTGTGACGTAAGTATCAAAGATCTTTTGTATTTCCATTTGGTCTGTAGTGATTTCACCTTTTTCATTCCTTATTGAATGAATTTGAGTTTTTTCTTTCCTTTTTTTTAAACAAGGTTGGTTAGGGGGCTTATCAATTTTATTTATTCTTTCAAAGAACCAACTCTTTGATTCATTGATGCTTTGTATTGTTTTCTTGGTCTCTATTGCATTGATTTATGCTCTGACCTTTATAATTTCCTCCCTTCTTTTGTATTTTGGCTTGACTTGCTCTTCTTTGTCTACATGTTTGAGTTGTAGCACCAGGTTGTTTATTTGTGTTCATTCTGTTTTCCTGATGTGGGAGTTCACCAAAATAAATTTTCCTCTGAGGACTGTTTTCATTGCATCCCACAGGTTCCAGTAAGATGTATTTATATTTTTATTTTTCTGTAAATGTTGTTTAATTTCTTCTTTATTTTCCTCTGTTTCCCACTGATTTCTCAGGAGTGTATTATTCAATTTCCATATGTTTGTAGGGTTTTTGCAGTTTCTTCCATCATTTATTTCTAGTTTCATGGTGCTTTGATCCAATAACATGCATGGGATAATGTCAACTCTTTTGCATTTATACAAGCATGTTCTGTGGGCTAGTATATGGTCTATTTTAGAGAATGCTCCATGTGCTGCTGCAAAGAATGTATATTATGATGTTGTTAGGTGAAGCACTCTGTATACATCTACTAAGTCCATTTGTTCACAGGTGTGATTTAGTTCTGTTATTTCTTTGCTGATTTTCTGTCTAGCTGACCTATCCCTTTGTGTTAATGGTGTGTTAATGTCTCCTGTTATAATTGTGTTATTGCTTATTTGATTTTTCATTTCTGTCAATATTTGTTTTGCATAGCTGTGTGCTCCCGAATTTGGTGCATATATATTTAAGATTGTTATCCCTTCCTCTTGGAGTTTTCCCCTAACTAGTATGCAGTGACCTTCTTTATCTCTTTGGATCATTCTCGGTTTGAAGTTCACATTATCTGCAAACAGAATACCCACCCCTGTTTTTTTTTTTTTTTTAATCCTGCTGCATGGAGTATTGCTTTCCATCCTTTGACTTTTAGTCTATGAATTTCTTTTTGGGTTAGATGGGTTTCCTATATGTAGCATATTGTTAGATGTTGTTTCTTGATCCATTCTGCTAGTCTGTTTCTTTTAATTGGTGAATTGAGCCCATTTGTATTAAAGGTTATAACTGATATATATTGGCTTACTTTTGACATGTGATCTTTCTGTTGTTGATTCTTTACCTTTCTACTCTGTTTAATTGTTTGCCTTTGTTAGTGGTTTTTTCCTATGTCTATCTAGAATGTCTTTTAGTGTTCTCTGCAGGGTTGGTTTGGTGATCATGAAGTTCTTCAGCTGTTCTTTGTCATGGAAGTATCTTATTTCTCCTTCCATTTTGAAAGACATTTTTGCAGGGTACATCAGTCTGAGTTGGAAGTTGTCTTCCTTTAGGGTCTGAAATACTTCACTCCATGCTCTTCTTGACTTCATTGTTTGTATTGAGAAGTCTGCTGTGATTCTGACAGTCTTTCCTTTATAGGTGATCTGCCCCTTCTCTCTAGCAGCTTTTAATATTCTGTTCTTATGTTGGATTTCTGGGATATTGATTATTATATGTCTGGGTGTAGTTTTATTTTGGTTATGGTTACTTGGAGTTCTACATGCTCCAACTGATCTGTATGTCAGTTTCCATTCTCATGTTTGGGAAATTTTCAGCGATTACTTCTGTAAATAGCCTCTTGATATCATTTATGTTGTCACCTTCTTTTTCATTTGTATCTATCAATCTTATGTTGTTTTTCTTTGCATCATCTTGCAGCTGTTAAATCGTTATTTGCTTATTATTTTTCAAAGATCTTTCCTTTCTTGTTCACTAGCTGCAATCTTGTCTTGGAGATCTGAAATTCTATCTTCACTTTCATTCAGGCATTTTTGCCAACTGTCAATGGAATTTTTGATTTCCTGTATATCTCTTTGAACCTATTTCATGCATTGTTTGTTTCTTATGTTGTTCATTCAAGTTTTCCATCTTTTTACATTGTTCCTCTAATTTTTTAACTAGGTTTTCTTTAGATGTGTTCAGCATTTCTTTCATTACATTTATCATTTCTTCTTTTACCTGGGAGATTATTTATGATCTGATTTCTTTTATAGCTTCCCAGATTTGTTTCTTTACTTCAGTTTTTATCATTTCAGGAATTTCAGGTGTATGGCTTATATTTTCTTCTGTGTCCATGTCTCCTAGGCTTGCTTGGGTTAGGATGGATGTTTGGGGTTGCATTTTGCTCTTTTCTTTTGTCATTTTCCTATATTTCTGGGTTGAGTGATGTTTCAAAGCTCCCCCATGTGCTGGGAATCACCTGACCCAGTTTTGGCTCCTAGGGCAGACTGCAGGCAACTGCTAGTTGGTTGGAGGTTGCTGGGCATGGCCCAGTTAGGCCCAGAGGGACCTCTTGTGCATCCTCTCATGATTTGGGCCACAGGGTGTGGTCTTACCATCTGGGAGCCATGTTTCAAGGCTTCTCTATGTGCTGGGATTCAAGTGGTGCACATTCAGCTCCTAGGACTGAATTCAGGCCCCTGCTAGCCACTTGGAGTTTGACGGGTGTGGCCTGGTTAGGCCCTTGGGGACCTCCCCTGAGTCCTCCAATGATTTGGGATGCTGGGCATGGTCTTACCACCTAGGAGTGATGTTCCAAGTCTTTCCTGTGTGCTGGTATTCAACCCCCACACGTTCAGCTCCCAGGACTAATACTTTTATATTTACAGTGTCAAAAATACTCTTTACTAATGACAATATACCTAGAGTGAATCCATTGGGATTAATTTTATTTTTCAAACTATAATTGCCAATTTAATTTGATATATTTTATTTGATATCTGTTAACTTCTGAATTTAAAAAGGTAAACAGTGAAATATTACCATATGTATATATATTACAATGCTTACAATTGAAAACACTGAAAAAATAATTACTGAAGAGGATATAGAACCAAAGGAACACCTGGCTGCTGCTTATTGAAATTCAAAATGGTGCTACCATTGTGGAGAACAGTTTCTTATAAATCTAAACATAACCTACTGCAAAAAAACAGGTCATATTCCCCGTTATTTACTCCACAGAGGTGAAAATTTGTATCTGCACAAAGACAACTATGTACAGGGCTTATTCATGATCTCCCCAAACTAGAAACAACCAAGATGTAAATGGATAAACTGATAAATCAGCAAAATGGATTATTATTCAACAGTAAAAGGAAATGAATTCTCGTTATAAAAAGACATACAGAAACTTTAAATGCATATTGTTAAGTGAGAGAAGCCAATTAAAAAAGTCTACATACCAGAATATGCTCTCTGATTCCAACTATAAGGCTTTTAGAAAAGGCAAAGTTGGAAAGACTGAACATTTCAGTGGTTGCTAGGGGCCTGGGAGAATTATGAGAGGATGAAGAGATGAAGCAGATGAAAGTGTGCTTAAGGAAACTATAGGTGTATACATGGTAATTACACATTTGTCAATACTCATAGAACTTACTAATTTGAAGAGTGTTTACATTACATAATGCAAACTCTGTAGTTAATAATAATGTGTTAATGTTGGTTCTTTATGATGATCATACCACACTAAGGAAAGATTTTAGTAATTCATTGCTCATTTTGTGTGTGGTACAACCTGTTTAGTTGTGTTTAGTTGTGTTTGCATGCATACCAAGTCAATGCGGCATGAAGAAATGGAATTCAAACAAATGATTGTTTGGCAAGACAAGTGATCAGTTGGGGTAACAGAATTGTATTAGGGATTATATTTCTTACAGATGTAAAAAAAATATTCCATACCATTAGATTTACTAATGTTCTCTTTTGTAATGCAGTACACAATTTACACATAAATTAATAAATAAGAAATTTGAAACTGAATTTTAAGTTATATGCACTTCTTTAAAAAATATATTTTCCTAAAATGTTGTCTTCTCATAAAATGTAAGTTTTTTTAATTCTGTATAAATTCCATTTTCTGAATTAAATTGAAAAGACAAAAAGGTGAATTTGGTATTACCACATATTGTTATTAAATCTATTTCTTACTACTGCCAATGTCAACAAAAAAGAAAAAAAATTATCTTTTAATAAATGCATGATGCACAACAAGCTAAATCTTAGGACCTATGATTTTAAGTTCTGACTTTGACCTGAACTTTACAATCAGTTTTCTTAGAAACATAAATATATCGGGGTTTTTTACTATTTAAAATTAGTGTACAGTTGATGATTATTAAATCATAATTTTTATTTGTTTCTAATCCTATTTTGTCATACTTTATTGGTACATTATATATATATGTATATATATATATGTGCATATATATAATGATCATTTTCATCATAGAGAATTTGTATCTCTTCATGATAAAACTTGATTCTTTTTTCCATTTCCCTTATCCTCACTTCAACTCCTCCTCTCCTCCCCATTTACAAAAGCTTTGTTTCAATTTTTCCTTCTTTTCTCATTTTCAGCTTAGTTATCTCCTCTTTCCCTTCCCCCTCCCCCCTCTCTTATTACTTCCCCATTTGAACATTTTCTTCTTATTTCACAGTACATGATATACATTTTAGTCTTTATGTACACTTTTGGTTTTTCATATCAGAGAAACAATACTGTATTTACACATGTGTGTTTGACTTATTTTACTTAAGAGTATGGTCTTGACCTATGAATGTTTAAACCTTATGCTCCTATATGACATAATACTACTACATTGTATAAGAAAAAATCACATCTTCTTAATTCCTTTGCCAGTGTTGGTTATCTGAAATATTTCCAAGATTTGGCTATTACAAAGAGTGCTTGATGCTTTTAGTTCTTCCAGGAAAATACCTAGAAGGGGGATACTGCGTCAAAACATCTACTGGTTTTTTGAGGAGTCTCCACATTGGCTTCCAGGGTGGTTGAAACAGTCTACACTCCCACCAACAGTGGAAAAAGGTTCCTTTTTCCCCACAATCCCATCAGCATTTGTTTTTGGTCGATTTCTTCATAATAACCATTCTTTATGAGGAGATATGGAATCTCAGTGTTATTTTAATTTGTACCTCTGAAATAAAGTGATGTTGCACATTTTTTCATATATTTATTTTCTGTTTGTACTCCTTCATTTGAAAAGTGTGTATTCATCTCAGATGCTCATTTTTGGATTGATTTTTTGAATTTTGGTGGACCTTTTTTAGTTCTTTATATATTCTTGATAGTAATCCTTTGCCTGAGGAACAGTTGACAGACATTTTTCCTCACACTGTGGGTTGTCTCTTCACTCTGTTGGTGGTTTCTCTTGCTGTGCAAAAGTTTTTTAATAGGATATCCAGTTGCTTATTCTTTGTGATAGTTTGTGTAATTGGAGTTTTGCTCATAAAGTCTTCGCCTATATGAATGTCTTCAAGAGTTCTACCTCCTCTGTCTTCCCTAATCCTATTTTTAAAACCAATAAAAAGTTTGCAGATTCAGCAGAGAATACTCCACCAGTTATTCCAAATTATTAAAGGTATCCTGTATCTTTCATATATTAGAAAATTTTTGGCCACAGTGGTTAGTAAACATCTTTTTTCCTTATTTAATAAGTAGAATGTTATTGTTTATATTATATATCTGCTTTGTTTCTTATCAGAGGCAATTATTGAAAAAAATCATTCTAATAAAGATCATTTTAGCCTAATCATTATTAAATGTCTGCTCTCTAGGATGAAAATGAACAAAACAAAAATACTGACTGACTTTCCTAGCAGAACAGAGCATTGCTTATTGTTAAGCATTACCATTAGATTAAGACATATTTTTAAGAATTAAAAGAAAAATTATATGCCTAGCAATTGATAATTAATATAGTTGCTAAATATATAAAATACATAAATAATACATAAGTAATGTATAAGCAAATATATATAAATATATGAATATATATATATATATAAATTTAGAGAGAGAGAGATAACCTAGTGTAAGGGTAAAGTTTTAAAATGAGACAGCTGACATTCCTATAATTGTAATTAGTAAAAGTTTACTTATTTGCAAATTTTTTCTTGCTTTAATATCAGATGATATTAACTATTTAAAAATACAAGTTATACTAAAAAATAGTGTTTGAAATTATTGTAAGAAAAGGTATTTGCAATTAGTTCTTCTCAAAATACTACCTGTCACTTTAAACAAACTCATCACTTTCTGAAACAGTTCTAGAAATTCTTTTTCATGAATGTCTTTAGTTGCACTAACATGACTGCAGTGATGACCTAAATTGATTTGAACTATGTACTTTTCATGGTCATTTTGACATTGGGAAAGAGCCAGAAGTCTCATAGTGCCAGAATGGTGAATAGGGTAGATGATAAAGCACTACAATACTTTATGAGTCTGCCTTTGTTTTAAATGGCAATAAGCAACAGCATGCATTGACCTTTTGATCTGATTTTTGTCTCATAAAAACACAAAAGAGGACATCCAGAACTGTTTCAGAAAGCAGCATCATGATGCAATATAAGTATTCAAGGTGAAGGAGACTGTTTTGATGGGTATTCATAGTAATATGTCTTCTACAATAAATATTTAAATTTAATCATTTGCTGTACATTTCACTTGCATTCCTTAAGGAACAAATAGAACATAGGTGCTTTCAGTGTTACTTTAATAAAAGATTAAAATGAGAGGCAACTTCTTTATAATGCCAGCTTAGAAAAATTTAGGTTTTGTTTTTCCACTGGATTCTGGGAGTCTTCTATTTTTTTATTTGCTAAAAACAAATCTTTTTCAAAAATCAATGTGACTACATGGCTCCTGGAATGAGCGGCTCCATTCTGGTGTGATCTGGACTCTTGGAGTGTGTGGAAGGAGCTTAGGTCAAGTGAGGGTCCCCCTAGATTCATTTAACACTCCCCACAATGGATATTTTCTTACTCTCTATGTATATACAGGTACTTACAGAATTTTTCTATTTTTCTTTCTAACTCCACTGATTATGCATGTAGTTAAATTATCAAGGATTTATTTTTCTATTACCGTTTGAGTTAATTTCCTAATAGAAGGATTTTGAACATTTAAAGACTGCATTTTTCCTACCCTTTTATCTTTTTCAGTCTTCTCATTTTAGTGTCTCAAAATTGATTTACATTGAACTTTCCACTGTATACATAAAAAGGACTTGGATAAATATGTGTACATATGTGTATTCAATTGTGGAATGAGTCAATCACAGTAGTTCAGTAAAACAAGCTCATTTAGCTTCAAGCTAATTTCAAATCAAAGCAGTCTAGTTTCTAATATTCTGTTTCCTATGTTTGCATCCATAAAAGATTGTATGGTATTTTTTAGACTCTTCCAACTTTTGCCTGCTAGAAACGGGAAGGTCTATGTAATATCCCAACCTACAAGGACTTATCACTGGTAAATTATGAACATAATTTAAGATTTGTGAAGTATGGCTATTTAAAGCAAGCTTTTATTTAACATTTGGGTGTCAACACTTCTCCAACTTGACCTGCCAAGTGGATTACATACCAGATGACTCTGGAACCTAAACAAGGGTTTGCTCTTATGTTTCAACCATTACTATTGAATTAAAGACTGCATGATTTGGATTTCATGGCAGGCTTCTTTAGTGCCTTCTGCTACTGATGCTGGCCAAGAAGAGGAGCATCTGAGTATTTGTATGTTTATGCTTGTGCAATACTAAAAAATCTGTAGCCTTTTTACAGATAGGAAACTTACACTGATGCTCAAAAGATGTGATATGAACTATTTTAAATAACTGTCTAGGTACATCACTTTTTATGAAAAGTACTCTCAGTTTTCTCAGTAATTATGCAAAATATAAGATCCTTTGTGGAGTGGTGAAACCAGAGTAAAAAAAGTAAAAGAAAGGATTATAAAGACTTTTTGGACCAAGATCTTATCTGATTTCAGTGTACTCATAAATTTGTTTATTTAATCAGTCTCTAAATATGCATGCAGTACCTCTGAGTCTACACATTGGGTAGTGCTCTGGAAGTAGGGTAAAGAAGAAGAAAATGAAATTTCCTGAGCTCATGAAAATTATACTATGTACAGACAAAAAGTAACTAGAAAGTGAAAGCCACAATTATAAATAATTAATTTTAATGTTCATAATTCCCACCAAGGAAACATATCTCCACGAGGTAAGCTAATGCAATGCACAGAACACTGATATCTTGATGCTCTCCCCATGCTGCCACTGCTTCTCCATATAAGCATAAATAACCCATATACTGCAATATATATTCAGTTGATTTTCACCATTTCATAAACAGAGAATAATGCAAATTTTGTAATCAGAGATATGAAAAGGAACTAAGCTCAAAACAATCAACATCTTAATAATCCCAATTTTCAAAGTTTTCATAACTATATTTTAATGCATTTCATAAAATACAAATTGATGAAATAATCATTTTGTGCAAAGAATTGCTATTTGCAAGGTATATACAACAGCAAACAAAAGTTGAGACAGAAGACACTGTTACTTCTGTTACTTCAAGACAGAAGAATATTCTAAGCCATTTCCAATCTTAGGACAACTAACTTAACAGCAAAAACTTTGGCATATTAACTTGTCTGCTGTCTTTGTCCTCAGTGCACTGACATAGCTCTAACTAATTAATCCTCTTGATACTAAGCCACAAGTAAAGCTGATGTATTTAACAGTGTATGATCTTTATATAAAAATATGACAATCCTTATAAACAGTATGCTCTTCGCTAAAAAATCCACACAAACATCTTGATTTTAAACTCCCTAAGGCTCAGAGTTTTACAGTCTCATGCTGAAAGCTGACTTTTCTAGGTTGTTTGGAATGTTTTCCTTTTGACAGTAGATTCTCAGAAGCTGTCTTTTAAACTATAAGGTGCTCATTCTCATCTCAAAGATTATTTTAACTCTTTTTAGTGCATTAGGCTGGGAAAACCTGGATGAGCTGTTTGTGCATAAATCACTTTTATTTTAGCAAATAACTTAAAGTCATATGAATTTGTTTGTGCTTTAGTATAGTGAATATTTCTTCTACTTATTCAACAGAACTGTTCAACCTCTCTTGCAAAAAATGAGAAGACTCCCCTTGAACCTAAAATAAAATCCTCCTCCTTACTTACTCCACAATACCTTCTTTTAACCTTGTTTCCCATGCAATTTTGCCTTCTGTCATCCTTATCATTTTTTCTTTCCTCATCATCCTATACAATGTTCAGCTTTTAACCATACCAAGAGCTTCTCTTGCCAATGAGCTCTTTTGCCTGAAATATTTTTCCTCCAACTTTTCACATTCTTGGCTCTTTGCATTTTTCTCATTTCTGCGTAAGCAGAATCACATGATCATAAATATCTACACAGATTAGACTTATACTATTCATTGTCTAATAGCAGCCTACTCATTTTTATAATATTTGTTTTATTTTGCCATCTTTCAGATATTTCTTTACATAGTATCATTTTCTCTAAGGCCATTAAGTTTCTAAGCCCTGGTAGAGGTAAAAGCATTTGTGCTACATATATTCTCGTACCAGGACTGAGGGTCATAAAATAGGTCTTAATAATTAATTATTAATTAGATGAATCAATAATGTAAGTATTTGAAATCTTTACCAATTTCATTATAGAGAAAGGATACTGGATTAAGAAGCTCTGGCTTCACTCTTCATCTTGTTATTGTTAGTTTATTTCACTTTACTTAAAACTTTTTACACTATTGAATTGCATCCCTCTCACCTTTAAAGCATAATTTACAGAAATATTATGCATATGAATACTTTATTATGCTGTCTTATGCAAAACATAAACAATCTTATAAGGTTCAGTAACTTACAAAGATCAATAGTATTTTTAGAAAGCAAACAATTCCATACTCCCAAATTTCTTTCCAACCTTTTTTCCCTCACCTGGAATGCACAGAAGAAATAAAATGAATTAAAATAAATAAAATCTCTGTGATCCATCTTGATGTTGTACTCCAATCCTCTTTTTCCTCTTAAATGATTATTGTCTTTTTGGTCATTCATTGTAATTTTACCATCTCTAATAATTTAAAATATTTAAAATTGCAATAATAAGCTTGGTAAATTTAGTCAATAAAAAATCAATGAAAAAGAAGAGCCATTACAAGTAATTAAAACTATTTTTTCTCCTTTAATTTATCATATCAGAAGACTTCTGTTAGGTAATAGAACAATATAGCTGACTTTGGAAAGTAACTTTATTCTTTGTCTAGTCACAATGTCTTAACCGATTGGCTCATAATTATATCAGGGTAGTTAGCTATATTGGTATCACAGGTTTTTTTTTAAAATCTAAAGATCTTGCAGGTGAGAGAAAATTCCTATTGAAATTGCATGCATGTATAATTGCAGATACTTGGAAGGTTGAGGCAAGAGGATTGCAAATTCTAGGCAATGTTCATCAAGTATGTAAGACTTCACTTTAAAACCATTTAGGGATGTAGCAAGTGATGGAGCACTTATCTAGCATGCAGGAACCCCAGGATTCTTCCCCTCGTATCTCAAAAATATAAAACAAAAATAAACAATAAAGTCCTTCCAAAATTGCACTGCTCTCTTTCTTATCTAAGTATTTATTTAGAGAGAAACCTCAGGAAATTCTATCAAAAACTAGGGAACTGAGACTTCTTTAGAATTACTTTATTTTCTCCTTATTCTATCCTTTATTCTAATGGTAAAGTGTAATTAACTTAGATACATTGGACATACCAAAGTTCTTAAATCTAAGAGCCCACAATGTTCAGGATCACAGATCTAAATAGTTTCTTTAAAGCGTCCTTATGCTACATGTTTGGATGTCACACAGTTCTGCCTGTGGTGGGATGTGCTTCTTGAAAAGATTTGCAGCCCATCTGTTTATTCTGGCATGAGATTCACTTAGGAAGCTTAAAGGCTTGGTAGCAATTAATTTTTAGTTTCCCATTAATTTAAAAATAAGAGTAAGCTTGACTTCATATTGCTTCATAATCACCATTCCCACCAGTAAATAAAAGGTATGGGCAAATTTGAATACAATAGTCTAGAAGTTCTATTATAGTTTTGTGGGATACTTGTATCTCAAACACTATTGGCACAGATTGTCAATATCAAGGTGAGAGTTGCGAAAGCCAATTGGAGATTAGAAAAGGAATCAGTGTGGAAGAAAAGAAAACTGGGCTTCCAAAATCCAAATTAAGAACCCAAATGGAGTTAGACAGTGGGAAGTGATCTACATCAACAACCCAAGGGAAATGGCGATATTCAAATAACATAAGTTGGATATCAGAATCTTTTGGCAAATAGCAGTGACTACTAGGTATTGAGTAACACTGAGACTTTGCTTTGAGGGGAGGTGTCTGATTAGTCTTTTTTCTGACCGTGTCCCGGTTTGGACAGTTTTAAAGCCTCTATTGATGTTCTCTAATTAAATAAGAGTAGATCTCTCATGGTGGTTTCAGAGTTGTCTTCTGTACCGGTTGTCAGCGATTGCACAGTAGATTCTGCAAGATTTTTACATGATTTTCACTGTTACAACACCTCAAAGGAATTCCAGCAACATAATAGTCTCGGTATTTTAGCAGGGTTAGGTCACTAACCGCTCAACAGTCGCCTTTAAGTTAATTTTTTTCAAAGCCCTGATTTGTAAACTTTGCCTGTTTTTCTGTTGTGAATACATATGACATAGTCACCTTCAGGTTACCAAAAATTAAAATTTGAAAAAAGAAATGTTCATGTCAGTGCTCTCAAGTTGACTTAAAAAGGTTCCAATACCCCACTGCTGATGACACAAACCTTCAAGAATGAAAAAAGGATCCAGATTCTCAGGTGAATTCAGTTCCCTGTGTTTTTGCACTGGTTTATGTTCTTTTTAGTTGAAAAATTCATTTGTACACATAGCCTCTTTCTGCTGCTACATTGATTCTTCTTTCTCTGCTTTCTCATTTTCAAAAGCCAATAAAATATCCTATCATCACACATTCATAAGTAAAAAGCTATATCCTACATTTCACCACAAGACAAATTTTCCACTCTCCAGTCAAGCAGAACTTTATTTAAAAACAGTCTTTTGTTACTGTCCTCATTTTTTGTATTTCATAGACTTGATTCAGATATGAGTGCTCTTTGCTTTGTCAAATCAAGGAGTGTCCTCTTTATTAGTGTCTCACTTAAATTTTGAATAGCTTTCTATATGAATGGCTTCCCCTTCATCTGAAAATCTTTTCTTCCCTTAGTTTCATTGACACTATATATGCTGATTTCTTGTCTGATTTCTTCTTCTTGACCCCAAAATTCCTAGCCCTAGAGGTCTTTCAAGACTTTCTCCTTGAATTTTTGTGTTTGGTATGTAAACTCAGAATGGTAAAATCATTAATACTCACTTCATTTTTAAATTTTCTAAGGCAGTTTCCACATAGGATAGCACTGTATATTTATGTACTCATTTATTTGCTAGTTATTTGCCTTTTCTCCAAAAGAGAAGATAAATTTCCTAAGTATGGGGATATTTTCTGTCTTGTTTACTGAAGCCTCCATTGGTTGAACAGAGAAAAGCAGCCTTTGTATTCCAGACAGGTTTTTCAAGACCATCTTGACCAATGTGAGCCCGTTTAGAAACTTTAGACATAATATGAAAGCAGGGAAATGTATTGTCTTAATTTAAGTAACATAGCTATCCCTATCAAAGAATTTATTTTGGGTATAATTTTTCTTAAATATGCATAAGGATAATACTGGATATAAACTCCTGTATTTGCTATTTGTATGGATAAAAATCAAAATAATGAAATAAGTTGACAAACTTATTTATTTGTAGGATTATTTTATTAATTTGTGTCAACTTCTAGCTTTTGGGGAGCTGGATACATGTGTAAGATTTCTGATTAATGCATCATCTGCATTTAACAACAGTCATGGGACATAAAGCTCAATAAATGTTTATGATAAACTGGTGCTAAAGAGTATGTAAAGGTAAAACCCTTATGAAGAGTGGACAAGTTTCTAACTGGACATCCTAAATGACAAAACTCAGCTGGCCTTCTACCTGCTGCAAAACACCTCAGGCTAAAACTAAGCTTCATTTGTGTGTGTGTGTGTGTGTGTGTGTGTGTGTGTGTGTGTGCCGGGGACTGAACTCATGACCTCCTGTTTGCCAAGCAGGCATTTACACCGCTGAGCTAAACCCCCGCCCACCCCCACCCACCCCCACCCCCCAGCTTCAGTATTGATACGTAGAATTTGCTACCTCTGACTTTGCCCACAGTCCTAAACAAATTATAATGACCCCCTTAATCTTTAAAACAAACTTAGAAGGTGTATACTATTATTAGTACAATGCCAAGGCTAGGAGGAACTGGGAGATTGGCCATAGCTATTAAAAAGCAGACCCAGGATTTAGAGCTAGTCAGATGGTACACAGAATGTGAGTTCCATTATCTCCCAGCTTAGCAAAGAGTGAAGAATCAGTCCGTTGTCACTGGTAGAGCTGAACCTCTTAGAAGTACAGGTTATATTCACTAAAATAGAATAGATTTAACTTATTAATGCTGCATTGTAATGAGAATCCATTTTTACTATCTGACAGTAGCTACAGGCAGCCACTTTTATCTAAATTACTCAGCCAAATTTGATGGTAAAAGTAACTTCAGCAGTACTCTTGTTCCACTCATTCTTTTACAAATGAGGACTCTAAATTTGGAGAGAGATTCAAGTAAAAATGCTAGGTAGCAGCAAAGTTAGGAGGAGAAACTAGCAAACGTTAACTGCTGATGCCACAGGTCTTCTCCAAACTGCTCAGGTCTCATGCCAGGTAAACAAACTATCTCTTTCCCCAAACCAGAAAACAAAATAAAGTAACTTAAATATTTTTCTTTTTCCTGTTTTGTTTTGTTTTGTTTTTGGTTCTATTTTCCTTTACCTTAAGATCTACTGCCAGAGTGTGAAAAGCTCTTCAGTTCAGGCATTGAAAATATAATCCCACATCTTTCAGATGATCCAGAATGCTTTTTCATTGATGTATGTTCAAATTCGCTCCTCTTTCCACTCATTTATTTATCCACTAATCATTAGTTGCATGTAAATTGTGTGCAAAACACTGTAGTAGGTAAGTAGGCAGAGCAAGTGAACTGGAGATGGACCACACCTTCGGGGGTAGAGCAAGGCCGGCCCTGAGAACATGAAGCACCAGTCGCAGACCATGTACATAAGCTGACCTCCAGCTCAGTGGCTCATCAATATGTGTCTGGGCTTGGTGTTCCTCCCTGTTAACCACAGCACAGGTAGCTCTAAAAATAGTTCGCTTCCCATGTTCTCAGCAAAGCAAGGAGCTCTTGCACTTTGGACTCCACCACACATTTCCCCCCTTTTACTGTGTATAAATAAGGACAAAGACTTAGCTGAGTTGTCACTGTCTCTCCATCAGAGAGGCTGTGTCCCGCCTGGTCCCAGGTGTCCTTTAATATATGTCTTGTCTCTTCTTAATCTCCTGTTACCCCCTTGAGGACACTAGCTACACAAGTTGCTGCAGGTGAGAAGGGAAATAAAGATTTGAATGTGATTTCATCTATATTGAGTCTATCCTCTAATATTTTTTATGTGCTGTTTGAAGTTCCCTCAGAGGTCAACCAGTTATAATTTCTAAGTGAAATACAAAACAAACAAACACACAAACAAAAAACACCAAAAATTTTATAGCATCAATGCGTTAATTTGCTTTTTGTTGCAACATCCAACTCCTATTATTATTATTGTTGTTGTTATTATTGGAGTTGGAACCAGAGTCTTCAATCTGAGCTATATACACAGCCCTGTCTAATTTTCCTTTTTGAGGCAGGGTCTCACTAACATAATTGGACATAAACTTGTGATCATCGTACCTCAACTGCTTAGAGTGCTGGAATTATAGTAGTTATTACCTTAAAGTAGCATTGCTTTTACTTCTACTATATTATTAGGTAAATTATTGAGTAATCAATATATGCCAAACACTGCTGAGCACCTCATATATATTATCTCATGTAATACAAAGAGTTCTGCAAAGAAATACTAAATTATTATTTGTATTTACCACTCTACATCACTCTCCCAGAAAATAGTGGGAGATACAAACATGGTTTCCTGAGAAAACTAATTCATTAAACTGACTACAAGTCATTTTCCTATCTGGGAAATACTAAGACTTTTGAAAGAGTAGCATTAAAAAATCTGCGAATTTTTCCACAACACCTAAAGCTAGAACACACTACTTTACATTTTTTTTTTTAGCAAGTAAGCATCAGTATTTTTGGTATGGCTTTTTTTGGTAGAATTCCATTGTATTATTATTATTATTATAGTCATGATTTTATTTAATCCAAATATTAGAAAGCATTGATAACAACTTTGGGTATCTTGCAATCTATGCACTGGAACATAAATACAGATAACAATTTATTATTTCTTTGTGGAACTACTGAGAAGATTATATGAGCTAATATACATGAAGTGCTCAGCAGAGTGTCTGCCATGTATCAACTACTCAGTAATTTACTGAATAATATTGTAGAAGTAAAACCAATGTTAATTTAAGGTAATAACTACTATAATTCTAGCACTCTAAGCAGTTGAGGTCCGTTGCCTTAAATATTGTTGTCTTCTAGAAGTGCTGTTTCAAATCTGTGCTCATTCCGACTCTGTATCATTTTTCAGAGTCCTTCTTCATAAGGGCATAACCATTGGAAAGGTGGTGTGAGTAAAAATGATTGTTCTCTCAAGCTTGACAAAAGATTTGAGAAAGCATAAATAGCAGTTGGCTCACCTGATTTATACTGTGCACTCACACAACTGAGGTTTAAATAAATTATAAAATGCTTGACTCCAGTAAGGTTATTAAACTCATTGTAGGCTGCAAGCATTGATCATTGCATACTCTTAGGCTGGCATTCCACACAGGAGTGGAAAGATATATATTAAATACCATTCCAACCTCACGAGTAAGACTTGGAACAAGGAACTTTCATTACCAATAATAGGCATACTCTGTAAGGTAAATTGCATATTCTCTGCAGAGCCAAACATTGGTGAATGCACTGCCTTTTGTAAGCAGCATTTAAAATTCATTTTGTATTAGGAGACCTACCATTTGAGTTCTTAAACATTTTTTAGTACTGAGCAATTGCATTATGAAACTTGAGTGACTATGTAAAAACCCATGGTAAGTGAGACTACATTTGGACTTCTAAAAGAATCACGGGCAATATATGTTTGGAACTCTCTGCTTGTTTGGAAGTAGGACACACAGGGAACTTGCTAGTAGATGATACAGACTTATTTTGCTAAATACAAAAATAACAGGGTATTGCTTTGAGATAAGAACATCTACGACCACCACAAATTGCTTTCCAAATACTTCTATACTCATAAGCAATATTCATATAATACGTGAGAAACAGCTTGATGCTATCTTAGTTACACTGAGTACTTAGAATGAAACACATCTAAATTCTATAACCTTTCCCGCTTACTTATGAGTCAGAGCTGAGACACTCTTGTGGGGTGCTTGACCTCATTTTCATTCGTGTGTTTCATAGCTTGTGGCCTTCAGATTGTTATCTGCATAGGTGTTCAGTATGAGGTAATCCATCAACATGTTCTATATTCTATAATGACCATGAAATTAGCATCTCCTTTGCATTATTTTTGATCCCTGCAGAGTTCACAAATACACTGTTCAATTTGAACACGAGACACCTGACTTTGGAAGCATCATAGGGCAAACTGAAAAATAGCCATTCATTCTAGCTCCTAGCTTTTTTTTTCTGTTTTAGAAAAGAAAAACCTAATACCCTAATTGTTTTTGGTCTATTCACATTTCAGAGCTCTTTGAAATCAGAAAGGTGTTTAGCTATCACTAACTTATGACCTTTTTTGGAAAGTTGTATAGGGTTGAAATTCATTAAGTAATACTTAATATATTCCTTCATTTTCTTGTAGAATTAAATGGCATCATTAATCTTTATCAATCTTTTCATGTTTTAGAGCCTTGTTTTCTCAAATATCTCAGATACCTTTGGATAAGATTCTTTATAAAGAATATACATTAATTCCTTCAAAATAAGATATATTATCTGTTAATTGCTTTAGGGCACATCTGAAGCATCTCATGTGCTTAAAGGATTGATTTAGGTAAAGCATAAATACTCCTACAAAGTGATAATGTTGACTACTCCTTGTTTTGAACTTATACATTTACAATACCTTTATCCCTCCATTGCTAGAAGTATTGCCATAGCCTCAAAAATAAGCAAAATTGGAATTCAATTCTACTTCCAAAATGTATTGTGTGTCATCTAAAGTGCTCTTGTCTTTGTCATATTGGCTATGAAATTATTAATGTTGGTGTGACTGCATAAAATATGTCATTTGTATTTGAAATAGTGATTAAAATCCTGGAGGAATGATGAGTTGCTGAAAAGATAATTGGAATGAGTAGAATATCCTAATTTATCATATTAAGAAATTTGTTTCTGAGTTTTGAATCTGTATTCATTTACACTGGTTTCAAATATAATGACACATTTACTCCCTAGCATTAGGGATTATGTTTTTTTCAAGAGTATGTATTCTGATGTGATTCTTATTTCATGACTAAGGAAATTATATATATATATATATATATATATATATATGAAATTAATCAAATATTAGTTCACCAAATATATGGTGCTTGCTATATAATTAATTTTAAATGATTAATACACAGAAAATGGAGAGCATATGTAATAGGAAAAAATTCTAAAGATGTTCCCTCAAACGCTTTTGTATTCTGATTATTCAAATAGTCATATGTAATTAAGATTATTTATCAACTGACCTGATATTAGGGAGACTATCTGACCTTATCCAAGTGGGTACAGTAAAGTCCCAGGGACCATTACACGTAAAATAATAGAATATCCAGGGAGAGGAAACCTACTGGGGAGATGAAATAGGAAGATAACTGTCAGAGGATTCAAAGGTTCATCCAGCATTGTGGGTTGATAGGCTGGACATCGACATGGAAATATGACATCCAAGGGCCAGCAAGGCAGTGGGGGCCTTTGTCCTACACCTGTATAATACTTTTGGACCTTGCCAAGCTACACTACACCAGAACTTGGGACCTACAGTACCGCGTGATAATAAATTTTTGTTATTTTAAGCCCCTAATTTTGGTGAAATCATTTATGACTATACCAGTGGGAAAATAATATGCCACATTTACCTGAAAAGGGAAGGCCTAAGCAGGCCAACTTGATGTCTTACTACTTACATTTTCGGAGAAGTTATACATCTTTGCTTCATTGACACATTGTAGGTTCTTAGCAGAGTATAAGACAATGATTAGGCTGAAGAAAAAGGCAAATGAATTTAAGGAAATATCAAGTGATTAATTTTGTTTCACTGTTAAGGTTCAATCTCTTTAATATTTTAGCATTCATCCTGTAACCAGACAGACTTTTTCAGAATCCATATCTTACGGTATTACTGTCCCATCCAACCCCTTTTTGTAACTAATTTCAATGACTTTTCTTCTGTTTGTAAGAAAATAAGGCATTTTTCAATGTTGCTGCCTGGTTTGGCCTTTGCCTTTTCAGCTTTATTCATCATCCAAGACTTGTCTTCTTGAGACTTGCTCTTTTCCTCCATGCACTTGCAGTTCCTTAATGCTTGGAAGTACTATTATATATTGATAAATACAGAACACCCTGAATTATTCTGTCCTAATTTCAAATCCTGGACTTGTCACATTCTGAATCTACACCCTCAGGCAATATAGTTTTTATCTGCTCTGTGCCTGAATTTCTTCATCAGTATAAGGGTAAGGAAATAGAATACTTGTAACTATATTAAAAGATTGACATATGTTGTAGTCAGGGTTTGCAAGGGAATATATTTAATACAGGACACATCATTTATGGGATTGTTTTATAATATTCTCCCAAAGAATTAAATGTAGAAGAGTGCAAGAGATCTGCCCATGCACTAGAGACCCAAAAAATACAGCCAAGGCATTGGATCCCATGGCAATGTCCTGCACGAGTCCAGCTGAGGACATACAGCGCAGGACAATTTCCACTACCAATTTCCTCCGGTTGGAGGCCTATAGTTCACAGCAATGTCTCATGCAAGTCTGTTTCATGGATCTGTGCTGGGAAGGCCCAAAGGTCTGTGCTAAGTCTAGAAAGTCTGCACCAGCAGAATGAAGAATATTTGGCAGCAGGCTTAGGGATCTGCCCTGGAGCCAGAAAGCTATGATTAAAGTAAGGACCAGAGCTCCCTGCAAAAATCAGGGCCCTCTCAGTGAGAGCTAGGACCCCAGTTGTTCTGAGGCTGACAACATCAGAGATGAAAGCAGGAAAACTCACATGACAAGTTTCTCACGGAGAATGGACAGCACACCATCTTGCCCTCCAGTTCTCTTTTTATGCTGATGGCAACAATCCTCAGGTGGGCCTTTCACAGTCAGAACCATGCTGATGGAGTTTGAATGAGTGCTACAAGTTGACTATGACTTAATCCATCACAACATACATGTTTCTTTCAATTTTCTTTTTGTCTTTTGTTTTGTGAGACAGGATCTTGCTATGCAGCCCAGGCTGGCCTTGAACTCACTGAGATCTTCCTGCCTCAGCCTTCCAAGTGTTTGGATTGCAGATATCACCCACCCACCTTCCCTTCAATTTTCTATACTACACTCTTTTCCCTAACACATTTACTAATCATTTGGGCTATTAAATAAGTGCCTCTACATCTAAGACATAATTAGTAGGCCTATGTATAATTTCTATGTTTTTTTCCCCATAAAGCTAAGTGCATATTCGTAGCTGCAAACATAAACCCATTATAGCTGTTTTTTATTCATCCAATAAACATTTGTTAAATATTGAATTTCATAAACCAAGAATGTATACATAAATAAAACATAATTCTTTATTTGTTTTATTACTAATCATGTATTTGTCTGGGTAGAGCAGTAAACATAGTGAATTTGCCCACGCAGCCTTTCACTGATAAACTAGTCATTAGAAATGTTTCAGGTAGTAAAATTAGATGAATAAAACTGGAATTTAAGTGAATCTTGGGCTGAAAGACTATTTTGTTTCATTTTTAAAAATCATTTTATTGAGTATTGGTATAAGTGAAGCACTTATATTGTTATAAGTGAAGTATTGTTATAAGTGAAGTTAAATAATTGTAATGAAAATATGTAAAGTACTTAGGGTATTGCCTGGCATATAATAGCTGTTTATTTAAAAAAAATGTTTGAGCCTCTTCAATTTGCTGCTAATATTCTAAGAATCACGTGCATAGCAAGCATGTGATAAGTTTCTGTGCAATGAGTGAAAGAAGTGTTGCATAAATAAAAAGCACATAAATAAATAACAACAAGGATGGTTTGAATCAGGTTGGAGTGTTAAGGTGATTTTGATACGTTCATTAAGGGAAACATGAGAGAGGGTACAATTATGTCCTAGGCCTCAGAAATGAAAAACAAACAAACAAAAAACAGAAACAAAAATAACCTGCCCTTGGGTCCTCAGCACAGTCACTTTCTCCTTTCAGATGAGCCAAACTCCTTCTCTTCCTGCAATGTATTTTAACTTTTCCTTATTGGTGGAAGATATGTCAGAAAACTGAACTTCGTAATTGGGCTCAGTGTCAAGCATACCAAATTGATAAATTAGTATTATGAATACTTATATATTATTTTGTTCTCATATCCACCATGAAAAGGTAATTTGAAGTTTCTTGTAGAAATATCACAAATAAAAGATAATGATATATATTTTTACTTCTTTTTCCTTTTGCATTAATTGACTATTTACTGTAAAATACTAGCTAATTTTTACAGTGCAAAATCTTGCAAGTGTTGCCTTATGTGTTTAATTATGTCAATTAATAATTTGCATGGTTTAACAGCCCGTAGGCTATCAAAGTAATGATCACTGTAAAAGCTTGAAGTTGCTGACTAGTTGAGAGGCAAAACTGGAAAAGATTCAACTTGGGGAATGATTGATTTCTTAGTGATATATTTCTGTCATAAACCCAGGATATTTGAGAAAGGGGATCTGTAACTTTCCCACAGCACAGTGTACTGCCAAACACCAACACTGTAAAAGCTTGATGATATTAAAAATAGAATTGTGTACTAACAGAAAAAATTTCACAAATGTTTTATAAAGCCTATTTTAAACACAATAACATTTAAAGGTCTTAGTGGTCAATGAGAATTCAAAGCTATTTTATTCAGCAGTTCAGACAACTGGAAAAAAGCACCGTTTAGATTCTAGGCATGCTATGTTTATATAGGAAGGTTCTTGTTGAAGTTTTAACTGTAGGGAGCATTCTAATGAATGCTATGCAAATATGAAACACCCGCTACAATTATGTTTCTGTTTTCTTTTCAATATTGAATGTTTACATTCTTAAAGCATCCCTGATTGATTGCCTTTATTGACTTTGTTTTCTCCTTTCTCAGCAACTTTCTTATTTGTTTTACTTTATGCATTTCTTCATATGGTGTTTTATATATATATATATATATATATATATATATATATATATATATATATATATTTCATTGTTAGTGTTAAGGAAAAGTTTGCCCTCTTTTTATTAACAGCTTGAATTAGCAGCGGGCACTGAAGCTTAGTGCCAAGTAAGGAAGATACAGACATGCTTTTTTTTTTTTCCTTATCACTTTCAACCTTGAATACAGATCTCTGGGTAATGTCACACTAGATTCTGGCTGAATATTTTCTGAGGGTTTCTTTTATGCTTGTCTCAGCATTGTTTCAAAACAAGATCAGGACCAAGGGGAGTCAACTTGCTTTTGTAAAGGTCATCCTTCATTTGCCCTTTCTCTCTTGGGCTTTCCAGTAACTCTGGCTTTCATGAATAGTGATCTCAGACTTGACTTTCTAGACCTTATACATGTAAGGAGTTGGTTATTTAAAAAATTTTAACATGACACAAATGCAGCCTGACCCCATTACAACACATAATTTTTATGCAGAAGCCTTCAGACCTGATCTTCTCCTCTGCTGTCTTATACATGAAAGCAAAACCATCTTTATCCACCACTTGCACAAGCCCAGAGGTTATTCTTGCCCTCTCCCTCCCTCTCTCCTAGCGACGATCAACTAAAAATCTGGTTGATATTCACTCCTAAATATGCCACACAGTTATCCACTTCTCCATACCTTCACGACCATCATCTCTACTTGAGACTGTGTTCACTATTTCTTAGCTGAGTTTCCTAAGTGGTTAATCCGTGGGCCGTTTTAATGTCTCTTTAAGTGGCATTCACATCACATTTACTTAAATAAATATGAAATTAAAGCATATACACCATCTTTTGACATGACATACTCAATGAGTTCTCAGTTTATTCAGTATAAGCTATAAAATCCAAAAAGTTTATCTCATTGTTATACCCTCAATGCTCTTCACACTCTCCTTAAAGCTCTGGGCCTCAGCCACCTGTGTGGTTTCACAGTCCAGTCATACTGCTTTTATTATGGAATCTTGACATATGCCGTCACTTTTTTGGATCCTCTTCCATGCATTCTTACTCGCAAACACACACACACACACACACACACACACACACACACAATCAGATTTTGTAAATTTAATTCCATCCTTTTATTCATTATTTTATTTTAGATTTCAGTTTCATAGTTTTTTCACCCCCCCCCAGGACTCTGGATTTCACTAACTGAATCAATTTGTCTTCTGAAAAGCATTTATCAAGCTTTTAATTCTACATTTTCTTCTAAGATTTATTAGACACTAGACTGAAACATCTATGAATGTATTTGCTATCTTTTTTTCCCTCAAAAACTTATTTATGGCATTTAACTCATTTTCTGATACATAATACATACTCAACAAGTATTTATAAAATTAGTGATTGAACTTCCTTTAATCGACATAAAAGAAGTATCACCGTTTTTAAATTAATTTATGGTACAATTTTGATATGCATAATGATCAGATTCATAAGGAATTTTTACCAGTAAATATCTTAATTCTTCTGTTTTTCCCCATTTCCCTCCTCTCTCTTCAACCTTTCTTCCCCTTGTTATTTACAAAAGCTTTGTTTCCAGGCTTTCCCTTCCTTCCCTTTTCCCCTTGTGGTGGATTAACTAATTGTCAATTTGTAGCATCCAGCTGAACTGAATCAGCATGGTTCTGGGTGTGGAAAGCCCACCTGAGGATTGTTGCCAACAGCATAAAAAGAGAAGTGGAGGGCATGATAGTGTGCTATTGATTCCCCTGGAGAAGACTGGTATGCTGGTTTTCCTGATGTGAACTCAGCTTTTCTCATCTTCAGAAGAATTCGGGTCCTTGCTCTCAGAGAGAATGGCTGTGTTGTTTTTGCCTTGAGCATTGCCTCCTTGTGCCAGTGTAGATCCCTCAGCCTGCTAGCATAGATCTTTCACTCCGCTGGCGCAGACTCTCTAGAGCCCACTATTGACCTTTGGGCCTTCCTACTGCAGATCCTTGACACAGACTTGCATGAGACCTTGTCATGGGCTCTCAGCCTCCAGCTGGACTCATACAGGACATTGCTATGGAGTCCAGGCCCTCAGCTATATTCTTTGTGTCTCCAGTGCAAGGAAAGATCTCTTGCACTCTTCTGCATTTGACTCTTTGGGTGAATATTATAAGATAATCCTATAAATTATGTATACTGTATATCTACTCCCTTATAGACCTTGACTACAACACCCTCTTCCCTCCATTGGTCTCTTCTCCATTTGAACATTTTCTTTCTACTTCCCCATATTTATCTTCACTTCTGGTCCTTATTTGCATCTTCAGTTTCTCACACAAGAGAAATAATGTGATATTCAAACATGTTTGTGCAATGATAGAACATGTTTTTCATTTACAAGTGTGGTCTTAAGGTGCATTCATTTACCTAAAATTGTCTCAAGTTTATCCTTCTTTATGGTGGATTAGTACTCCACTGTAGATAAAAGCCACATTTTCATTATCCATTCATCTGATGAAAGTCATCTGGGCTGTTTCCATGATTTATCTATTATAAATTGTGCTGTTATAAACATGGGTATGCATATACCACTGTAGTATAACCCTTTTAACTTTTTCAGGAAGATACCAGGAAGGGAAATAGCTAGGTCAGATGGAAACTCTAGTTTCAAGTTTTTGAGGAATCTTCATACTGATTTCCATTTACCTAACATTTTTTTCCGGACATTTGGAAAACCTTTCCTGTCTTCCACTCAGAATTAGACTTTATTATCTCATTCATTCAACCATTCTTCCTATTAAATGTTTTAGTCACCCGTTAAGTACCTTGCTTGCTTCTCCCATAACACCATTTTGACTGTTTATGTTAAATATAGACAACTTTGAAAATGATGCGCCCAGAAATAGATGAAATATTCCTAATAATATGCTTTCTTTTTTTTTTTTACTTCCTTCTCTACATATGTTCCTGGATGTTCATGTTTATGATGTATTGGTTGACTCACTATTAAATAATATATCCATCAGGGAAACATTTTCATTAATTTTATGGCTGACCATAGTAATCTTTTTCTTTGAGCAATGTATTCAGTTTTTCTGACATAATTCACAATTTATTCCAGAGTACCTGTAGAGTAGTTCTACCTTATCCACGTGGCACAATTACAAACATAGTCAATTTAAAATCTTTAACCTCACCACAAAATCTTGCAATTTAGACATCTTTTATTTTGATTTTGTTTTGGGAGTGATGAAAGTATATCCCATGAAATCAATGCTATTACTTAAAACTCTGGGGAAGATTGAGATTTTAAAGGAAACAGCTTCTCTGAACCCTAGGGGAGAAATTTTAAAATATATCAAAGATGGCTGATAACTACCATAAAACTATGTAGTGCTTTTGCAAAAACAAACAAACAAACAAACAAAAAACCAAACAGAAGGAAAAATAAGAATGCTAGTTAATTTTCACAATATTTTCTCTCATTTTATACTGATTACCTAAAATTCAGTTCCAGTTTGTCTGAGTTAGAATATAGCTATAAGTAGAAATACAATAGTTTCTGAAGTAACTCTTAATGTGACCATATATACCACTAAACAACTAATATCTCATTAAAATATGAAAATAACAACAGCAACTAAAATAATAATGCATGAGATGAATGTCATTCAATGATTATACAAATGTGGAAACATTTCTAAGTTTAAAAAAAACTGTATAAAAATATGAATATTCAGAAAAAGTATCTTATACTTTAAAATGAGATCTCTCCATATTAACAGCCCTTTCAATTCTTTCTTTTTTTCCTTTACTTTTTAATTAAGAAGAATCCAACCTCCCCTTTCTCTTTCAGAGCCTCCTCGCCACCGATTGTGTGAATGTATGCTACACCATCCATATGCTCCTCTCCAGATGGCGAGTCTGCTTCCCTCAGTTCCCCACCTGCCTGGGCCAAGGGCGTGCTGTGCTCAGGACCCTGTGTAACACGGAGCTGCTGGTGCCTGCTGTCACCCACTTACTCGCATGTCTACAGTTTGACTGGAGGACAAGTGAGGAAAGAGAAAGAGAGGCAAGAGTGAAATGAAAAGAGAGTTAAAGGAGAGAAGAGATGGGACAGCAGAAAAGAATAAAAATGAGATTTGAATGTGACAAGGAATATACGATTCAAAAAGAAATGTATAGATGTTTCATGACAGCTAATGATTACTTTTGCACTTTGAAGAAAATTTGTATTGCATTTCTGAAAATAAAACAAATATACTTTAAGTTTCTCATATAATGACAAGCATAAATTCTTTCTTGGTCTGACAGTAATACTGATGCTGTGTGAAAGGCCCTTGAAGTGAGTGAGGGAGGAGGAAGAGATGATACGTGGTGTTTTTGTCCACTATGTTTTTTAGGGAAGGCATCCTATGTATTTCTGTGAGTTGCTTTATGACCATTGTTACTGAGCCACAACATCTGAGATGAACAATTTATGTAGTTGGTGTGTTTTGGCATCATGTGTTTATGTTGCAACTCAAGCAGATACTCTTAAGAAAAAGGAAGGATGTCAAAAGGACCCACATGGGGGATTTCTCTTCTTTTTAAATTTTCTTCTCTGTCCTTAGTCCTGTATATCTTCAAATCTCACCCTCTGTGAACCTGTATCAGAATCACCTTGGATAGAGACCCACAATATAAGAATAGGGATCTGTTTAGCAATACCTCAAATTTAAGCATGCCATTTATTCTTTCAAACAATACTATTTAAAAAATTAATTAAATGATAGATTGGATAGATTGTATGAAAACGTAATTCTAGTTTTTAAAAATTGAACTGATACTGCAAAAACTAATGTGAATAAAGCACTGTTTGAACAACAGAAATAGAGTATTGGAAAGCATAACAAACATTTTTCTCTTTGTAAGAAGTTATGTTCTTGTCTTGGAAAACAATAAACAGTTATACATTACATAGGAATACAAAATGTGCTAAAAATAAAAATAGAGCAGTAAGGAGAATATTGGGACTAGAAAGTATTCAATTTTTAGTTGGGGGGCTAATAAAGGATTTCCTTAGATGGTTATACTGGAAGGAGGCGAAAATTAGGTGAAAGGAGGTGAAAATTAAGCCATGTAACTGTTTGGCAGATCTTTGACAGAGTAGCAAGTTTTTTAAAGAGCCCTGATTTAGGGTAGAACAGGTTGAGTAGAATAAGAGAGTATTAGCAAATGAGTCCACAGTGTGACAGGGCACAGGATTGGATCAGGGTGCAAATGATGGGGAGAACATGTGTACATTCTGGGTGTATTTTGAAGGTAGAATCTACATGATTCCCTCATCAATAAGACCTGGATTCAGAGAGCAAGGGGGTAAAACAAGGCTAATTCAAAGCAACTTGACTTGAATAACTAGAATTGATTTGCTCTCATTTGACATGGGTAAATATGTGGATGGAGAAGGTTTTGCAGGGGAGGAGGTGTTAATCAGTGGTCCTGTTTGAACATGTTTCCTTTGATATCATAATGATAATTTCAATTAGTCTGGAGTTGGGAAAAGAATCTAAACGGGATTCAACATAGACAAAAGTTTGTTTTGTTTTTTGAGGGAGGGTCTAACTATGTAGTGTGGGCTGGCCTTAAAGTGGCTTATGTATTCCAGGCTGGTCTTTGAAGTCACAGTGATCCTTTTGCATTTGCTTCCTAAGTGTTGGAATTACAGGTATGTGCCACCATGCCCGGACTCACCATTGTTATACCTTGGCATAAGTGATGCCATCTTGAGCCTGGCATTTAACTAGTGCCCTGTATTTGACCCAGGAAAATGGAAAATTACTCAGGGTGTAAGTCCCATGAGGAAAGGAGAATAAGCTGTACCCACAGGAGAAAAATTAACCTGCTCAACAAAAGAATGAGGATACAGGTATCAACCAAAAATTAATGTAAGATTCTAGCTAAATTGTTTCCAACAGGGTGTCTTTTGTGATTCTCTCTTTTAAAAAAACTCTGTAATTTTCCAGTTCAGTGCCACTTGTTTGGACAGTGACGGGGGGTCTGCATACAAGTAGTCCTGACCTCAGCTAATTAAATTCCAAATTTACCAATTTGGTTGCATGGATTCCTATATTGTTGTTCATGAACCCACCTCAATCATATATAATATTTAAAGAAATTATATTGCACGAGACTTCAGAGACACGAAGTCTCATATCAGGAAATGAAAATACACAAAGTTTATATGATAGAAAATTCTCATATAAAGAGAATCAAATACATCAGAGTAAACTGAGAAAGAATAGACACTCAGTGAAGAATAAAAATAAAAGATGGAAAATCTTGGATGAGAAAGTAAAAAGTTACTTTAGAGAAGAGGGAGTGATAAATGACAAAGGACAGACCAGTGAAGTGACAAATGAATTATTTAGACAATTCATAAAGGAATAAAAGATTTAAAAAGTAGTTAAGTTCAATATTACTATTAATTAGTAGAAATAAATATAAAATGCTATAATGTAAAAACAATAAATTATAAATATGTAAACAATATTGGAAGACAAAGTGCTTGTAAGGAAATTATTTGAGTTGAAAGATGAGTAACTTCTATGGTGGTTTTAGGCGTTTTTAGAAGTGTTATAGTCAGAGCATATCTAATTTGCAAGGGTTCTATGTAGCAGAAAACAGTGTATTTGAATAAAAGGAACAGGCTAGCTTGGCTGTAGTAACAAAATGTAAATGCAGCAATTTTAGATGAATAATTTTGCATGTTTGGGAAGGGATTTCTTGAAGATCATGAGCAACATGAGCCAAGATAGAATTAAATGCCACTGTATTCATTAGGGTGTTTTTGGCAACAAATAAAAATTAGAATGAAAATTACTTAAGGAATAGGAGTTTACTCTTAAGTGGCTAAAGAGGAGGATGGAAGTCAACATTTCCACTTTGGGATATTTACCATAAAGAATCGAGAGTAGAGACAAGAGGAGATTTTTGAATGATCATGTTCATAGCAATAGCATTAACAATAACGAAAAAGTGGAAACAAAGTACGATGGTATATTGCGGTTGTCAACTGGATCTAGACAAGGGCAAAGCGCCCTTGTGCATATGCCTCTGAGGGTTTGCCCAGAGATGATTGGCATGTGGGGCAGCCAACAGAAAGAGAACACCCACGCTGACCGTGGGCGGGTGGAACGGAAGCGGGAAGCTTCGAAGTGTTGCGTTGTGAGAGAGTCTCTTCAGCGCGAGCCTCTTTCTTCAGCACGTATTTCTTGCTGCTGCAATCTGAGGATGTGACACACTTAAGCCTTTGAAGGCCAGCTCGCACCAGCGACTCTCCAGGGGGCATCCCGACTTTCCCTGTGGAGTAGGGCTGCAGCATGGGACCTTCTTGTTCTCAGACTTCGGCTTCTAGGACCAAGCAGGTACTGGTTTCTTTCCACGGCTCTCCAGACTACAAATGCCCTTGCGAAACATCCCAGCCTCCAACTGAGTAAGGCACTCTAATAAAACCTCCTTTAAAATTATATTTTATTCGTCCTGTGTGTTAGGATTCTATGGGGGATTCTCTGGGGGAATCTTAATACACAGCCTAAGTGTCCTACAAAGAATAAATGTGTAAGCTACATATATATATATATATATATATATAGCACATTAGAATATTATTTAGCCATCAAAAGGACGGAACGTTTACCGTGAGTTACAATATAAATGAAACTGGCTGGCGTTATCTTAAGTGAAATCAGCTAGTCCCACAGAGACAAATATATGACAAGTTCATAGAATAGTCAAATCCATGCTATACAGAGAGTAGCTGTCGTTTCCAAAGCCTGGGTTGAAGAAGGATGATGAGTTACTGTTTAACAGAAGCAGAGTTCGAGGTTTGTAAGCTGAATGCGATTCTGGAGGTGCATAGTTGTGATGGTAATGACAAAGTATGAATGCCGTTAATGCAACTAAATTGCAAACTTAAAAGTATTTATTTGGTAAACTCTGTGATGTGGATTTTTATCATAATTATAAATAATAATAATGATGATGGCCATAAAAAGAAAGTGGTCACTGGAAAATCAGAGGAAAGTAGGAGGAAGGCAAAGAAATGTATGTTCGGGGATGGTTTTACTGACTTCATAAATGAAGAACTCTTCATAACTGCTGTGCAGCTCTTAATTTTCCTATTATGGCCATATGATAACTGCTGCAACACATCAAGTTATCACAAGAACTTTTAAGGCAAGAAAAAGAGTCAGGGAGTTTCTTCTCATACAACTCTTTTCTTGTTTATGGACTAATACGATCATTCTCAGGCTTTCCACCAACGTAACTTAAATATGACTACCCCAACTATGATAATTTGCCAGCCCTCTCTGCAAGGGGAATTGTGAAAGCAAATTTCTGATGACCCTGGATTCAATTATAAATGCAGAAATCAGTGATGTACTCATAAATATTTAACAATTATGAAGAGTAGAGGATAGTATGTGTAAGTGTGTTTCACATTTAATTGACATAAAAGATTTGTAAGGCACCATTTATAAATAATAATAATATATTTGGAAGTTTTTATTACAAATAGTGCATAACCTGTTGATTCATGAAGAAAGTTCAACTGACTTTTTCACCTATTTTTAAATTTTAAAAGGAAAACAGAATAAAAACAATGATACAGAATTTCAAAAATATGAGATTACAATGGTTAATATATTGTGTATTGTTGTCACCAAAGTAGTTGTTACAAGATAAAGGCAAGAAAAAATGATCAGTCAAAGCACAAACTTCTTTTGATGAACTAACAGAGATTAGTAGTATGGTTATCTATCTTGTGTATGTATTGTGTATATATATATATATATATGCTTTTCCCTTCTAAAAACCAAACTATAATTTTAATTCGAAAGTACAGTTTCAACATGAAAATTATTTTAATTAATGACTGATATGAAAATGAAATAGTGAATACACATCAGAATTTAGTGTAATTTCTTTACTGAAACTTCTCAATACTAGAGGAACATTTCCTCATTTTTTTTCACTTTTCAAAACATTGACAGCTATTGACATGGCATACTTGTAAATTAAATCTTGACTAGATTTTTCTGCACCATTATATTAAGTATAAGAAAGTCAAAACAATAAATCAAGCCACAATTTTATATAACATATGCATGTTTACATGGTGTAAATTCTCTGAACATAGACATTTTCATGGTACTGTACCAAGAGGTGGTTTTGAGACAGGCAATAGCATTCTGTAGCATTCTGTTGGACTGCCATTAGACAGACATAAATAAACTCAAGAACATTAGATCATAGTATGAGTTAAAACACTTTGAAATGAGTTTTAAGGGTTTATAACTTTCTGTTTTAATTTTGTGTGATTATATATATATATATAAATATTTTATATATGTATTTATTTTGTGATGTTGGGGGCTAAACTCAGAGATTTGTATAATTAAGGCAGATGTTCTACCACTGAGCCGTATTCCCAGACCTTCTTATTTTTTATTTGAGACAGTCTCATTAAATGGCTCAGGCTTGCCCAGGCTTGCTTTGAAGTAATTCTCCTGCCTCAGCCTCCTCAGTAGCTGTAATTACAAGTGTGTGCTATAGTATCCAGCTAAATTTTGATTTTTAATATTGTTTGTATTTAATAATTGGCTTGCAATTGTCTGGAAATTTAAAAAATCAGTTTTCCTAAGTCTCATTAGATTAGGTGACTAGCAAGACATTATACCAGCAAGTAAGGGGGAGAAAGATAGCAGTTGGCTTTGCAGAATTAAGTATTCTACTAAATTAAAGTAAAATAAGAGTGTTTTCACTCCCAGTCATATATCATGATTGGAGACCTATTTTTAGATTCATTTATGATATGTGTAATCTAAGGAAGCAGATATTTTAATCTTTTTCTTTTTCTCACCAGTTTTACTCCTTATTTTCTCTTCTGGCTTTTCATCTCCATAGATTAAGACAAAAATAATACTGATCTCTACAACAGACAAAATATCCAATCAAAGGCAAAGTAAAATTGGAGTCATTTGAATAATCTTGCCAAATGAATTGTAAGACTTCCAGATAAGGAACAGAGAAATGAAATTTAAAACTTTCCTGACAGGAAATAATTCTGTCCGAACCTCTCATTTTAGACATACACATACAGGGATACCTCACGTTTGCCCTACAACCACCAGAACAGTTAATGCCAGAGTGAAGATGAGAAAGGTAGGCTTCTGAGTTCTGAAAGCCATCGTTTCTGTATTGCGTCACATCTTTAGCTGGTTTCTGTATTGTGTCAGATCTTAATTCCTGGACCATCATTATCAGGGGCATCTCTGGCATGTTCTTTGGGTGTGAAAAGAGAAAACTGTTTCATCAGTCAGCTTTGTATGCCTGGACTGTTAAGCAGAGCCCTGGCGCACACACTGCGAAACACTGCTCCAGCTCATTGTGCTAGAAATGAAAGGATGGCTCATAGCAGCCCTTGTAGTCTAATTAGATTTGACAGCCAACCTGACAGGTTTTGTTTATTTGTTTGTTTATTCTTTTAGTGCTTATGGTTTTGGAAAAAAGTGATTTACACTGTCAGAACTATCTAATCCTTTAGAATCTCATTCCTTGCTGCATTGAACAACTTGAGAAAGCATCTATGGGTAACATGCCTGGTGAGGACAGTAAAGGGTATGATTTTACTGAGAAATCCATCTGTCTGTCTGTCTATCTATCTGTCTGTCTGTCTGTCCATATATGTTCAGAGTTTGTGGGGCATCCAAAGGAAGTTGCTGCTGCTGGCACAGTTGTACTTTGATGAGAACATAAGAGTCATAAGCGATACATAGGCATAAAAGCACATATGAAGTCTTTTATTTCAAAAGTATAAGGTATACTATTATTATTAATCCTTTGAGAAATAGGCAACAAATATATCTAGATAACTTGAGAAAATAAGACACAAAATTGTATAAAATTCATAATAGCACTGTTAATAGCAGATGATTGATTACATTTAACCTAACCCTAATATGCTTTCTGAGACCTTGTGGAAATACAAACTGTATGCACTTAAAAGTTTATGTAGTAAACAAATCTTGATCACTCCACAGTACAGTTTCAAGCTAAAGATTTTCATTTCTTTTCTTCTTTGAATTGATTTTTATTAATGATTTGGCTAAGGACATTGGCATACACCTGAATAGTTTGAAAACACTGAAAGATAGTATTGAGACAAATTCATTTTAATGTGTAGAAATCATTGTGTGAACCTAATAAAATATAGTAAGGATCAACATATTTGAATTAAGGAGTGAAAAGGGAAACAATGCAAACAAAAATAGAAAATGAAATCAAATAGTCTGTGAGAAATGATTTCAGTTGGCTGAAGCCTTTCATGAGTCAGTGTTGTAATGAGACTTCAAAGAGCAGGCATGTGAACATATTGAATCTTGCCTTCCTATAAGAAGTACAGTTGAGAGCTTGTACTGGCTGCACTCTCTTTCATACTTGTAGTGCAGTAATCTTGAATAGTATATGCTTCCATTTTCCGTGGCTTAGCTTAAAATGAACTTCACCTGGGTACCTGTAAATTTTAATTTTGACAGTATGGACAACGTAGCATTTACTGAATGTCATATCTTTTGTGTTACATTTCATACTCCTCCCCCCTTTTTTACTGGCTATTGATATTTTCTTAATATGTTCATCTTTGCCAATGTGAAAAGTAAAAACAAGTTTTATTTTGCACTTTTCCCTCCAATTTTTTAAAGAAATAAAAGAATATTTGAAAAAAAAAATCAAACAAAGAGAAAAAAGTAGAATAATACAGAATTAAAAAAAAATTAACATCATAAAATCTCTAGTTGATACATATTGTCATCTTAAAAATAGTTGCAAAATCAAAGCATAAAAAGTGGCCAGATACTCAAATATTGAAGGTACAAACACTTCTGTTCAATGATCTAACAGAAATTTAGTAGTATGGTCATCTATCTTACACACTATACATACCATTATATCTTTTAGAGCACTTTCCTTCCCCTTTACTTTTATAATATCTATTGTAATTTTTGGATCCCATTATTCTGTCAGTTCTTACTTTTTTTTACACTAGAGAGACAATATGATATTTATTACTGTGAGTTGTTTATTGCACTAATGAGGATCTTCTCAAGTTGCCTCCATTTCCCCATGAAGGCCTCAAGATCATCCTTTTTTTTATAGCTGAGTAGTATAAAAATACCACATCTTTTTCATCCACTCTGTGGTTGATGGGCATTTTGGTTGTTTCCAAGATTTAGCTATCACAAATTGTGCTGCTGTGAACAAGGTTGCACAGTGATCTGTGACATGACCTTTTCACTTTTTCTGGGAAGATACCCAGGTGGGGAATAGCTAGATTGAATGGAACTTCCAATCCTAGTCTTCTGAGAAATTTCCATACTGATTTTCACAGTGACTGCACCAGTCTGCACTCCCACCAACAGCGGAAGAGTGTCTACCCCCACCATGCATCCTCGCCATTTGTTATCAGTTGATTTCTTGATGGCAGCCATTCTTTCTGGGGTGAGATGAAATCTCAGTGCTGTTTTAATTTGCATTAGTCGAATAACCAGTGATGGTGAACATTTCTTCATGTATTTATTTGCCATTTGTATATCTTCATCTGAGAACTGTGTGTTCATCTCCGATGTCCATTTTTGGAGAGAATTTTTGAATTTGGGGGGGCTTGATGTTTTTCAATTTTTTATATGTTCTGGATATAAATCCTTTGTCTGAAGGATTGTTGGCTAAAATTCTTTCCCATTCTGTGTGTTTTCTTTTCACTTTGTTGGTGATTTCTTTTGAAGTTCAAAAACATTTTAGTAATATGAGATCCCAGTTGTTGATTCTTTGAAGTATTTCCCATGTAGTTTGCATTTTATTCATGAAATCTCTGCCTACCCCTATGTCACCAAGATTTCTACCTGCCTTGTCCTCCAGTAGATTTAGTGTTTCTGTTTTAATATTTAGATCCTTGATCTATTTTCCCTTTAGTTTTTGGTATACTTATTGGTTTCTGGAACTCAAGCTTTCTAGCTAAAAGTGAATAGACTATGCAATGTTTGTTTGTAGGCAGATTTTAAGTGGAATATGAGATGGAACAGGCATGCTGATGAGGGGAAGGTATAAAAAATCACCTAAGATATATTATGTACATGTATGGGCTCTCCACAAGGAATGCAATCATTATGGACTATAAATATGTACTAATAAAAAAAATTTTAAGGTAAAAACCTAGAGAGTTTCTGGAGAAAATCTTGCCCCCCTTTTCACTTTTCACTAATTTGACATAGTCATTCTGATCCCCTTTTATATGCTATACTTACTTTCAAAATAAATTGATGAATAAGAAATTGAGTATAACATGAAAATTCCCAGAAAGGTGAAGGCTATCCATAAGAACTATGAAAAAGCTGAAGAATAGTATTTATGTATAAGAAAAAAAATTAGTAGATACTAACAAAAATAATTACTCAAAGTCAGCATAATTTAATGGAATTAAGTTTATTTTTGCAACTCTATCAATGGACAGAAATTGCAAGGTCACAAATTGTGATCAGCTGTAAAAAAATGTCTCAAATGTATTTAAATATTCAAGGATGGAATGTGGTGCTTTGTAATGCATTCCCTATTCATGGCAGTATTCAAAAGGACTGAAAGCAGGTAGATCAGTAGTTTGTAAATGGGAATAATTTATTAGATAGAGGCTTCTAAAGTTAGTGAGTTACAAGATTCTTTCCAAATCAAGGAATCTGTGATTTGTTATTGCCATTATTGCTTCCTTCACCATTTATATTGAAAAACATTGGACTCTATGTTATTTTATTCATGATGATCCAGAGGAATTTGATATCCTTTGTTGTGGTTTCTATTAATTTGTAATCAGTCATCAAAAAAGATAAAAAAAGCACAGATCAAAGAGTACTCTATCATCCCTACCACTTGTTAATGTAAATAACTCAATTTGGAAGACTAGGTAGTGATTATTTACTTACAGACTTACGCTCTTAACATCTCTATATATGTTTCATATATTTAATTTACTTACAAACAACATCATCTATTAAATCATAAAGTTTACGTATGGATTTAATACAGAAGAGTCTTTACACAGGAATGTTTAATAATGAGAAATAGTATTTAATTAACACTTTTAACATGAAGACAATTCACAATTTGAAAGGCCAGCAATAAACGTGTGTCATCAATCATGATTTAATCCACTCAAATTTATTGAGTTACTCAAAAACAGGAGAGAACATTCACAAGATGGTTAGTACACAATATTTAAGCATAAAAATAATCACCATCATTTTGTGATATTGATTATGTGGAGTTGTGCCCTTTATTGAGTTACTCAAAAACAGGAGAGAACATTCACAAAATGGTTAGTATACAATATTTAAGTATAAAAATAATCACCATCATTTTGTGATATTAATTATGTGGAGTTGTGCCCTTTTATAAAGGAGCAGAAAAATTTAAAATTACTCCTCTAAGAGTAGCTTTTAGAAACGTAAAATCAAATTCAAGTGTCTTTGCAGTCAAAACTTCTTTATGAGGTGTCCAAATGATAAGAGGACCCCTGCCCAGGATACTTTGCTATTCATGTGCAAATGGAACTTCTCAAATCATGAATCTATTGACTACTCCATTATTTGGAGATGAAGTATTCTTTTTTTTCCCAAATGCCGGTGACTGCCAAAGAAATCTAGTGAATAAGCCCTTCAATCTGAAATGTGCTTTTCAGTCCAAATTAATTAATTCAACTACCAATTAATAACCTCTTGTATAGACCATTTACCATCCCATTTTGACACTATACAGGTTTCTGTGATTCAAATTAGCTCATATATTATTGGTGAAGTTGGGTAATTAGTGTGAGGTGAACAGAATTTCATTAGTACATTTCTGATTTTTTTTTTCCCCTAGCCAAAGGGCCAAGACAAGATGAACAGATTATATAACCTTCAGTGACAAAAACAAAAAAACAACAACAAAAAACAACAACAACAAAAACCCCCCATCGTTTCAGTAACTGTATTGTCAATGGGTCTTTCTGCACTTCGCAGTTGAGTGCAGCCAGCTAGATCTCTTTCCCAAATGGCTCCCCATGGGTTTATTTCACCAAAGATAGATTTTGTTTTCTCCTCAGTCCACCTTAGCAACAGTCTCATGCTCTGAGAACTCTTACTTATATCTGTGTTGTCTCAGGACTTGACAGAGCTTAACTATTTTGTTGTTGTTGTTGTTGTTATTGTTGTTCACTATTAAAGCACTCTGTGACAACCTTCAGTTATACTAAGCTGCCTTCCCAGGCAGTCACACTAGCTCTGCAAATACCTAGCTGTTTTGGTTTGCAGCTTTTGAGATGTTTGCAGGCTAAAATTTACCTAAGATATTCTTTGCAGTCTCCTATTATTTTGGAAACTATGAAGTCTTTTGTTAACATATTGCTCCAGAGAAATGTCTCTACTGTGGTAGGGACAGGAGATCCCAACAGGTGTTGTGCATAGCTGATTCCTTCACACTATCCAGTTTAGCAAAAATGAATAAGGTGTTGGAGCCCTAATGCAATGTGGTGAGTGTGAGTGCTATTACTATACAAGATAGCAAGAAAATTTAGAGGGTGGAAGGACCAAATATCATGAGGTTTACTTACTTTCCGAATGCTTCATTTTGTGTAAGGAAGATCTAGTAGTCAGAAACTCATCATGTTGAACTAGAATTTTCATTTATTTTTTTCATCCAACAAACATTTATTTAGCAGCTTCTATTGATTAGTAATTTTTCTTGCCAGCTGGACTTTAAAGGAGGAACAAAATTAGAGTTTGTCCTAGCATTACACAGCTTATACTATCAAGGCAAAAAGAAGAATCAACAAACACACAAGGAAATCAGTGATTTGGTGAGTAAATAAACTGATTTCAGGTAGTAATGAGTTCTTTAATATAAAAACAGCATAGTAGAGCAAAGAGTGACTGTGTAGGTCAGAGATGTCAGTACTCTATGTGATGGTGAAGGCCTCTCCTACAGAGGCCTTTGGGATTCAGGCAGAGAAAGACAAGGGAGAGATGTTTGCAGGTTAAAGAAGCTGAATATGCAGGGTCTTGAGCAGATTTATTATGTTTAAACAACAGAGATGGGTACAAGGAGGCTGAACAGGAAGGGATCCCCGGGGAATATATTCATAACATGGAAATGTGGATTTGATTCTGCGCAATATCAGAAGGCACTAAGATGTTTTAAATACAGAAAGGATAAGGGATGATTAATTTTGTGACAGCGTCATTTGGACTGCCATGGAAAGAAGGAGTTGCTGAATTATAAGCAAACAAGTGAGTTAGGGTGCTATGTGAGGTGTGGATGTGGGCTGATGAGTGTCGCAGGTGCTATGAGCAGTGGAGAAGTAGGTAGACCATGTTATAGTTTTATAATTTTATGTAGAATGTGCAGAGCTTGTTGATGGATGGAATTTGTTAGTGATGAATTGACAGCAATCAGTGAAACGCATCAAGTAAGCATGAGCAGTTCTCTGCATCTCTGCTCCCTTTCATCACTCTTCATTACTGGAGGTTTTCAAGCCAAAGTTAGATGGCAGCTTTTATTTTCCTCAAATAAACAAAGGAAGGTACTACACTTGCCAGATTTAATATGAATTTTTCTCCTTGTGTGCCCCATTGAAACAAAAGAAAAAATATATCAAAACAAGGAAATGAGTCCTTTGAGTCTTTGAAGCAAGAGGACTCTCTTGCTTCAAATTTATAGCATTTTTTTCTTTTTTAATCCACTAGACAAATTCTGTGATTGGATACAAAAAGCAAAAGAAGTTCTTCTGACTTTTTGCAGCTATGTTAGAAATAGTCCTACCTCAGTTTGGGCTTTGGAACAATATCACTTTTAAAGAAAAGGGAAACATATAATGGCATTCTTTCTGTAATCTGTATGATGAAGTCAAAAACTGTCCATGATCACTGAAAATGTTCTCTCTATACCTTCTTATTTTCTCCTTCCTCCATCAACAGGCACTTCATTCCTGCACATGTACTCTTCAACTGTCAGTGTCCCCCAGAAAAATAAAATTATCAGCAAGCATTCTGATTCCAATGTAATAGGCAATGAAAAAATATTGATTTGTATTAAATCACCATATGCTAATGTGGTGTGAGAGGATAAGAACTTTAGTGAGAGCTACAGTATTATAAAATACATGATATGTTAGTCATTGAAGGCTCTTGTCCATGTGAGTAGAAATATATAGTATTTGCTTATTATCTCCAGCCCCAGTACTAAATTATCACTGAAATGGCAAAGACTGAAGTGGACATAAATTTGGGGTTTGCTGTGCTGAGGAGTTTGGAGCTTGGTATATATTTCAAAAGCCTTTGGAGGCCACCAATCATCATGATATGCAGTCTAGTGCTACAGATAAAGTATAAGGTGATTTCTGCTTGGAAACTTAACCAAGGCTTTCCAGGCTTTCCAGTTAGATGATTCTTTCTTTCTCTTTGGTAGAGAGTTTACAGATTACCTTTTGCTTATCTTCAAATCTATTGCTAAAGTACCAAATTATTTGTATTTCACTCTGGGAAAGAACTTTATAAACTAACCTCTCCAACATTTATTTTGCTTTTGATTGCAGAAAAACGACTTTATGCATCAACTACTGATTAACTCCTATGTTATAGAAGACATTGTTCTAGACACTAGAAAGTGATGAACAAGAGATATACTATGCTTCCAGAGAGTTTATAATCTAGTTGAAGGTTAAAAAGATCCTCCTTGAAATAATAAATAGGTTAATAATAAATAAAATGGGTATGGTAACAGAAGATAAAATTTTGACCTGTTCAGTATAAAAATGAATTTGCTTAAATTTGTGTGCATGCATATTTTACAGCTAGGAATTAAACCATAATTCATGGTTAATGATTGGCTGATTTTATAGAAAGGTATCATTTTAGTCCACAGAAATTCCAGTTAGCATTTTAGCTGATGGTGACTTTTAGCTTTCAACAGTTTAGTATGGGGAGGATGAGATACAGGATTTCCAAGACTGACTCCAGACTTATCTCCATTTCTTACAAGGAACTATTAAATGTATGTCCTTATAGTCCTGGTTTAGTAATATCATGAGGTTTGTTTTTCTTCCCTTGTTATTCTAGTCTGTATTTAGCTCTATGTATTTGGGTCTTTTCTATAAACATTGGTTTCTTGGTTTTCCACATGAAAGGTGCTTGTTTTCCTTAATTGATTTTTTTTTTATTTTAAAGAGAAAAAAATAGAAAAATCAAAAAGCAAACAAAAAACAAAAACAATATGACAACAGCAGGAACAACAAAACAATAGTGATACAGGATTTCAAAACCAGATGATAGGCATTTAGCAATGGTTGTTTTATTACATTGTGTTATATTCAAAAGGGTTGCTTAGATTACCAGATACAGGCATGCAAAATTGATCAGACAGTATGAGCGCTAACTGTTCCTTTTCATGGGCTGAGGCTTAGTGGTACAATTATCTTTGCTATCTTGTGTATGTGTGTGTGTATAATATATATGTATGTATATATATATATATATATATATATATATATATATATATATATTTCCTTTTCCCGTCCTTCTTGTCTTTTCCCCCATTCCAGATGTTCTTTCACTTTGAGTGGTTTCTTTCCCTTACACTGTGTCTGTTGTAACTTTTGGATCTTATTTACTCTTTCAGTTTCTTTCACTAGCAAGACAATTCAATGTTTACACATGCAAGTCTAATTTATTTCAGTTACGAGTATGGTCTCTAGTTGCATCCATTTACCTGTAAAAGTGTTCGGTTTATTCTTCTTTTTAGTTGAGTAGTACTCTATTGTATAAAAATATCACATCTTTTTTATCCATCCTCAGTTGATGGGAATGTGGGTTGTTTCTAAGATCTGGCTATTACAAATTGTACAGCTGTAAACATGGGTGCACAGATACTGCTGTGGTGTGATGTTTTCAGTTCTTCTAGGAAAATACCCAGAAGGGGAATAGCTGGATCAAACAGAACCTCTAATCCTAGTTTTTTGAGGAATCTTCACACTGATTTCTGGTTGTACCAGTTTACACTCCTACCAACAGTGGAGAATGGTTTCTTTTTCCCCACAGCCCCTCCAACATATGTTATTAGTTGATTTCTTGATGTTAGCCACTCTTTCTGGAGTGAGATGGAATCTCAGTGTTGTTTTAATTTGCATTTCATGGTTTCTTCCATTGGGACAATACATTAGAGTGACATTCTCTGTCTTTTGGGACAATACATTAGAGTGACATTTGGTTTCTTCCATTGGGACAATACATTAGAGTGACATTCTCCTTCACCGAACAGAATTTCTGGAAAAGTAGACTTACTTGATTACTGCTAGAATTCAGCCCATATAATGTCACAAAGATATGATACTGTATTAAACTAAGATGGTCTATAGCACATGAGAGGAAAGTATGAATGGAAACTATGTCTCTTTATTGCTGCTAAGAGCCTCCTTCTATTTTCATTGTCTTTCTTGTGATACTATAGAGCTTTGGGAGATCACTTATATTTTTCTCTTCTTGTAGTACTCTTCTCAATAAGAGGGATACTGCAAGTCTTGATTATTTTACAAATATTAAAATAGCTATATTACTGAAATATAAGTTACTGTATGTATGCTGACAATTAAGAAGCTTTTATAGTTCTTTTGTCAGAGAATGGTTCTTTGGTCATATTTTCATGTGTGTATGGTCATTCTTTTACAGGGCCTTTGCATTCTTGTTACCTTTCTATGGAACAAATTGCAGGTCCTTTATGTTTTAATCATCAATTGTCCTACTCAGTTGTCTTAAATACCCTGTAAACAAAACCTGGTGTGTGCCTTTCTAAGTTTAATTATTGATGACTTTTTGAAAGCACTAGAATTTCTTTAGTGATCCATATAGATCAAGCCAGTCATTACCTACTTTGGGTTCATTATACAGCAAGTCTGAGGTTTGCATGGAAACTCAAAGAGAGAGAACTGATGAAGCTGATTAAATAGGTAACTAATAAGGCAAAGCAGACTTCCTCTCATCTTACCCTGCCTGTGGTGTCTGAAAAATTGAAAAGGCTCCATTGAAAGACTATGGCATTAGGAACTAGCCACTACTTCAAACTGAGCTGAGATGCATAAAACACAATTTGTGAATTATATGAAACATGGAGTTTGTAGTTTTTCAAGTAATTGTGGTATCATGCATTACTATGCTGAGTCTCAGTTCCATTCCTTTAACTTGTTTCATAAAACAAAGTTCAGAGCAGGAGCAATCCTCTGTGACGAAACTGTTCAGAGTGAAATTTGTGGGATTCAGAATAACTGACCTGAAATTCCAGTAAAACATTTGCCACTTCAGAAATATAATCATCACAAAGGATTGGGAATCTGGATCTCTTAGCATATCTTTTTTGTTATTGTTCTGTTGCGGAAATTGAACTCACAACCTCATGCTTTCCAGGCAGGTTCTGTGCCACTAAACTATATCCTCAGCCCCTCTTAGCAGATCTTGTCAGGATGGGCTAACTTCTCAATATGGATAGTGGATGGAGGAGATGTGTACCACTGAAATTATGTTGACATTGAGATAGGAGACTTTTGAGGATTGTAGAACTCTTGGGGAGTGGATGAATTTAGATTAATTTGGATGATTAATATGGATGAATGATAAAAAAGTCATACCAGACAAGAAGTGAAAAGTAGACACCTGGTCATGGAGAAATACAGAACCCAATTAGTCTCACCTGTGATGGAAACAATCTGATGAGCCTTTCATTTAAGGACAAGTTTTATAAGTGTCTTCCTAAATTCTTATAACTTTTCTGCTACTGAAGATAATATGCTTAATATATCCATGAAAATTGCTAAATGTATCAACTTTCCCATCATCTTTCTGTGCATTATTTTCGTGATCTCTAAAATGAATGGAGAAAAATAAGAGTATGCTTTTCTTTTCTCGAAGTCTCTGGAGTCCAACAATGCACTGAAAAATGACAAAATGCATATTTTTATAGCATATTGAGGTTTATAATTTTTCTTCTCATAGAAACAAAAAATTTACATTAAAATTAGATTTTGGCTTGTTACAAAGATTATTTCAGCAGATTTTAGATGTTTTATTGGTAACTACCGGTGTTAATTTGCACAGTAGTTAGCGTTTCTGGGTCTTTCTTATCTAAACACTCCAGTTAAGACTGAGCAGACCCACACATTGAAAAAAAAGAAGTGGGTGTGAACATATGTTTTTCTATTTATTTAAATTCCTATTTTATATGTGAATTTTTCCCAAAGGACCATAATACCAGATGATTTTCAAGTAGGGTTTTGGATATTGAAAAAATAAAACAAGTCTGTTAAAAACAGCAATGTTTCTTTGATGTAGAATAGTATATTTATCAATACAATTCAAGTTGTATACATGTATTGGGTCCCTACTAACAACAATGGATTATACTATATTCTGTCAAAAATACTAAACTGGATATAAATACCTGTCCTCAAGGAGCTTTAAAATAATGGAATATTTAAAAATTCATTGGAAAATAATGTAGGCTGAGAGAAAAAAGTGTTCCAGGGGAGAAATTACTTGTAATTAGGACAGATTTTTAAGGCAGTATTTAAGTGGGTAATGAAAAGTGGATAGAATTTCAATAGGTGATTAATAAAGAAAAAAAGGGAACAAATTTTTTCATTACTATGCATCTAGACTTCACTTGAATTATTCAGTTTTCATAAGAAAAATGTAATGCTTAAAAACTCACCCATTCCACCAAAATTGAATACAAATAGGATTATTTTATTTTTTCATGATTGATTTTTGTCTTATGACAACATTTTGTCAATAATAAACATTTTACTTTACATAAAAATTATTAGATGATGGAGAAATCCAGCTGAATGGCTCTGGTGGAAATCCCACTGATGGGCAGTTCTAAATTAACCGAAAAGCAGAAACTTGTGGTGGAGCCCTTTTGACCCTGATAGAGATCAGCCACCTTGTTTAATAGATATGGGGGAATTTGCATGATATCAAGAGTAACTGAAAGTTGAAACATATTTGTCAAAAAGTATATTTGCTAGTGTTGGAAAATAGATTTATAAAAGTAAGATTTGAAAATTTCCACATAAGCATAAATCAGTGGAGAAAGAGAACGTTCACCAGTGAGCTTTGGACAGTTGGGTAAGATTGGGAAACTGAGAATTTGGTATGACTTTTCCAAACCCTTGAGACTTTGTTTAACCTCCCTAGGTGTCAGGTTCCTAAGCTCTTATTTGGATATTAAAGACAGAATAGAGTTTATTAACTATGAGAAGTAGATACAATAATTTATTTGATATAATGCTTGATTCACATGGGTTAATACAAAGTATTACCAGCTTCCTTACTGTTATTGAATTGTTAAAATTGTCCCTATTGTGTGCAAAGATCCACTGTAGACTCTTGCTATCCAAAAGTTGAATTGTTGCATTCGCGTAGTTCTAGTTCTGGGCTTGAAACAACCTTCTGTTTCTACCTGGAATTCCTTAGGTCAATCTGCAGAAAAGTCCTATTTTAATACATAAACTGATAGTTTTCCTTTGATACCTTAAATTTGTGAGTTTTTCAAGTGAATGCCAGTCTTTTTTCCATTGCTAATTGTGGAATATAACATGGTAGACATAGCCCTGGGACTTTTTAGAGGCACCAGCAGTGGTGACATCCAGGCAGCCTTTTAGGAAGGCTGTCCCTTTTCCTTCTCAGTCCTCCTGCCCTCCCCTCCCCTCCCCTGTTCTGCTCTCTTCCCCTCCCTTCCCCTCCTCTTCCCTTCACTTTCTTTCCCTTTCCTCGTGCCTTTCTCCTCCCTTCCTCCTTTTCCTTTCTTTTTCTTTCAGGCTCAAAATCTTAGTCCAATTTTACTTTCATCCCTGATATCCCCAGTCATGTTAGATTCTAGTTTAAATTTTTATCCTGAGCCCGTATCTTTTACATCATCTTTGCAGTGATCAGTCTGTCTTTAGTCTCTCAGAGTTGGATGATTGATTGCCCCTATACAGTGATGTACAGTGACTTTCCAGTGTCTGTTGCATTAAATCCTGAATTGGTTTTATGGCGTTTTAGGTTTTTCTTGGTGCTAAGATAACTTTTCAAAGGATTTCCCGCTCTTCCTCTGTGTATCCCATGTGTATCAATCAGTGAAAATCCCCTCCCCATTACCTGATGCCTCTGTGCCCCATTCTGTTTCAGGCTTCCTTCCTCTGTTCTTACCAACTCAATAATGTCATTTCAAACTAAGCCTTGTGCTTACTGCAATATTTTTCAGTTGTGCATAACCAAAATTTACTCAAACTTAAAAGACATAATTTATTGTCATAAATATTGGGAATTCTGGGAAATCTTTTTAGATTTCTGTAAGAGATGAGAAAAACAATTCGTTTCTCACCATTTTCCATGTGGCAGATCCAGAATAAACCTGTGTAAGAGAAGAGAATCTTTATGGCCTTCATCACTTTCAAGAAACATACAGGGAAGGGAATGAAGAAACAAAGGAACGAAGGAAAAAAGGAAGGAAAAGAAAGAGGGAAAGGATACAAAAAGAAACAGAGAAGAAACAAGAAAGTAGACAAAGGAAAGAAAAGGAAAGAGAAAGAGTGTTTAGCTCTACTTGTGTCAGTTTCACCACCTGGATCAATTTCTTTGTCCAGGGACTTGGAAATCTAATTGGTTAGCTTGCATGTTGGGAATAATGTAAATTTTTTGGTCGTCAGTCAGGAACATGTACAGTGAAAAAGAAGCATTTATAAAACAGTATGTAGAGAAAAAGAAACGTGATCGAATGCCCAGCAATAAATACTTAAGAGCACTCAGTTGAAAAATTTTTAAGTCTACTTTAATTTAACTGTGCTTATGATGCTTAAATTACTCTGCCTTTTGTTACCAGATATATAGTATTTCCCTATTCTCTTTTAGTATATTTTCAGTTCTATGAATCTTCTGCTGATCTCTATTTCTTTTTCTTTTTCATCCTTTGGGTTTAAAATTCAGGGCCTTGTACATGCCAGATGGGCATCTTACTACTGTTTTAAATCCTAACCTCCGTTTTGTATCTTTAGCAATTATTGTAGTACCTGAAATGAGTGATGTGCATTTGTTGGAATCAATTATAACTAAATGACTAGAGAATTATTTGAAATTGTTAAAGAGATTATACTTAACCTGGAACAGTGATCAGCCATTTTGCTAGTAGCAACTCAAGCCCAGAAGTGGTTTGGACTCTGATACTGCTTAGTTCATGGTAGATGCAGACACTGGTGTAAATGGTAGCATAGAAACAGGTGTTGGACTGTTTCCTGGCCAAGTATGTGTTCTGTCACTATATGAAGCCTTTATCCAGTGCCTCTTTTCAGTGCCTTCATTATGAGGCATAATCTACCTTTCCAGAGCTGGATTGGGTTGAATTGGACAGAACACTGAAATGCACCAGAAGAGACAGCATGTTAATTCCAATACACATTTGCCCTCATCCCCCCGCCAAGCTTCTTGGAGGCATTGTAGATTGGCTTTGCTATTGCAAGCACCACGAGACCTTGTGGAGATGGAGATGGAGATGCGCCTGGTTCAGTCACCCACTTGAGCCTGTTCCTCAGCACTCCCCGCAAAGTGCTGCATCGTGAGTGAGCATAGGTGAGGTCTGAAGAACGATTCTGCCAACAAAATCATGACAGATGACTAGTTTCTATTTTCAGACACTATTTTGGGGCGGTTTAAACATTGCAGTACAGATCCCATATAGAGTAGATTCAGACTTGCTCTTCCAGGTAAGCACCAAGGAATATTCCTGGAAGCCAAGAGGGGTACTAGTGTGTTGTAGTAATAAACCCAAATGAGAGCAAGCCAAAGATGTTTATTGAGAATGTACTACAACAAAAGTGTCAGTGGCCATTCCTGGAGTTTTGGCTAAGACAGAAAATCAGGCAGAAGAGTGGGAAAACCTTATCATAGGTAAATATAAAGGCTTCAGATATGCCCTGGTTAAAGGCTTTTGGCATGTAGGCAGATGAACTAATGGCAGGGAATCCTGTATAATTGGTTTTGGGAGAATATTTGACTTCCTGTGGTTGATCTCTAAATCGGAAGCAAGTTCATAAATTAGGGAAGTTGTCAGTTGTGAAATTGACCATGCAGAAATAATTGTTGCAAGCATTATAGTATGGCTTCCTGGACACAGTGCTGGCGATAACTGATGATTTCCTGGACTAGTAACAGTAAACATGTTAATTTTTGGTATGGTTGCTGCAGATTGTGAGACTGAGTTCTATTTTTATAGATGCTTTGATTTTCTATTACATGTTGGCTTCTTACTCTTTTGCTTTTTTTAAAAGAAAGCAACTCTCTGAATTGTCACAACAGGGTACCCAAGATGGGTTTAGCCAAAATAAACTAAAACTCTGAAGAAAAGACCTTTGTCAGTTGTTCATAAAGAAGAAAAGATATGGGTCAATAGAGATTGGGGTTTGAATCCTCATGGGCACAAAGGTCATATCACTTAATGAGCAAGGCACCAAAGACAAATCCTTTAAACTGAACATATAAAGGGGTCACCAGAGCAAGAGAAAAATATATTGCTGCCCATGTTATAAAAGCTGTCAAAACTCCAATGTAGTATCTCCAAGAAGCCTGTTTATAAAGACAGATGACTAGAGTGAGAATAAAACATTAACTCATTAACTGCCATTATCATCAACCAGGTTATTAATTTCTTAATAGGGGAATTCAGTGAGGGAATGGGACATATGGCAAATAAGTATTGATGAGCTCAACAAAATTGGGAAAATGAAACACTTGTCTAAATTAACTTAACAATAGGTGCAACTTGTAAGTCACCACCTATCAGGTAGTACAGTGTGAAATGGATAAAATGCTGACCTTTTTTTCAAGGAATTGGTAGTCTGTCAGGCTCAAGGAAAGTATGCTTGTAAATATTTGGGATATGAGGTCAAAAGTTGTAAGGTGTTGCGATAGGCAGCAGGTTAAGAGCATACAGAATAGACCAAAGGCATATAGAAGATTAGAAATTTCTGCTTTGTCCTTAACAAGATGGACAATGATGTTGTGATATGTGTATTGCTAAGATGAACCTGGGAAAAGATTGACATCTGAAATCTTTAAAAAAAATTTTGTGAAAGACAAGTTCAAGGACAAGAAATGGCCTTTGAGAATCTGGAAAACAAATTAGTAAAGTTATAGGATGAAGTGTGGTAAGCTAAAAGATAAAGTAGGAAAGACACTGGGAAACACATTCAGTTTTAGCAAGCTTGTAGAGGCCTTTGAATGCTAAGATAAAAATTTTTCACATTTATTGTTATACAAAAATAAAAGCTAACATGAAATTAACAAGCAGTAGAATGACATATTCAGAGCATTGCTCTAAAATGAATAATCAAGCAGTAACTTTGACAGTCGTGAGGTCTCAGTTTGGGTACAAGTACACAGATGTGAACCAAATAGCAAAATATGTGATTTGGGGGTCAAAAAAGAGATGTTGAAGGGGTGAAAGATGGGCTTGAGCTTCTGACCAGATTACTGCCAGGAACTGAAAACAAGGAAAGGGATATATAAAATCAGAATACTAGAAAGTGACTTGCTGCTAACTCTGCATGAAGGCTCCAGAGTTATCACTCCCTCCAATTTCAAAAGCCCGCTCTGTCCTGTGAAATCATAAAATCATTTATGGAAATAAATTTTGAAATGACATACAGGAACATGATTCATTGTCATACTTGGAGCTTAGGATTCAGAATTCTTTTTTTCATTTTTTCTGTTATTTCTTTGAAGAAGTTTTTATAACTCAAGTGTTCTTTCAATTTCTCAATATTTTTATAAATTAAGGATAATGGTTTTGGCTACCCTTACGTGGATTTACAGAAGAAAAAAATTGAAATCATTTCTGCAACGTACATTGAGAATTTAGTAGATTTTCTGTTATTTCACAAAAAAATACAAGCTTCAAAATTACTGAAACAGCCAAGGTTGGGCTACTGAAATTACATTCTGTTCTACAGAGATTTATAATATGAATGAGATGGGGGAAAAGCTGATACTGAAACATAAAGTTCATATCAACAACGAAAAAAAATCTAGAACATAAATTATAGATTTTTTGCAGAATATTTATAACAGCTCACTTGTAGTGTTCCTGTCTCTTGCTGAACAGGACCAAGAGGAAATATTTCTAGATTCAGCATTTTGTTTGATCCCTTACTACACAGTGATTGATCATAGCAATTTCTTTCACATAAACAGAATCCTCCAGATAAGCTTGTTGGAGACACTCAGGGCTATGAATATACTGCAGACTAACAACTAATATTTTGCTTGCAGTGTTTAAACTCAGTGCCAGCAGTGCTCACTCTATCTGTATCATAAAAGCAAAACTCTTTTAAGCATCCTGATTTAATCAGATTGTGAAGAAAGGGCATTGCCTAAACATGTTTCTCCTGTAAAAAAGTATCTGTCTTTTCATTAGAGCCCCAATATACCAGCAACAAAACGTATGGTTTAGCACGGTGAACATCTTTAGTCATTAGGAAACTATCCAGCAGCTACTCAGCTATCTCACTTTGGAGAGCAGAGAGCTATATCGGGAAGGAAGAGAAATGGAGAATAACACTTCCTGTGATCCTGAACATTTTTTCATACTGATGATGGTCATTTCTTCCAGTGGAGGAGCTGGAATGGTAATGTAGAAGAGTGTCATTTTCTGAAGATACAAGCCTTGTGTAATCCTTCCATTTAAATGACATGATCCTTCAGGCTGATGATTTCATGGTCTTCAGTTTGTCACTTTTCCACTTCCTGAGAGTGAAACAGTAGCTAAATGACAATCAATAGGCTGATTATACTATGCCTTCCTGTTTACTTTGTTTGGGCTGATGTTTAGTTTGTTGGTTATATTTTAGTATATACTAAAAGGGACATGGAATTATGATTTTTTTAAAAAGGAAAACATCATCAAATGATAAGATAGGGTAGTTTTAAAACCATCTGAATTAAATAAGTGGGTCTTTTATAGTTACTGCAATGTAGGTTTTATGTAAACACCTACATGTGTCCAAAGAATAGACTTTTGCATCTTGATATTCATAAATATTTTTCAGAGATGAATAAGTACATTGTCTTAATTTACTTTCTTGTCACTGAGACACAATAAGTGACATTCACAATGCTAAGAAAGAAAGAAAGATTTATTTTTGCTTACAGTTTGCAGAAGTTTCAGTCCCTACTGGGCTGGCAGGGCGACATGACAGAGTAGCATAGCAGAGAGGAGTTCATGGTATGGTGGTGCAAAGCAGAGAGAGGGATCACAGTGGTGGTGGTGAGAATATTCCCTTCCAGGCCATGCCCCAGTGGCAAGCTTCCTTCAAACAGGTTTTTCCTCCCATATCACAGTTAGCTATCAATTCATCAGTGGACTAATCCACTGATAAGTGTCACTTCCGCATGGTTCAGTTACCTCCCAATCCCCACCTATGAGTGCATGAGAGTTTAGGGGGACAAGTAGAAATAAAACAAGTTATTCTCAGTAAGACATCACCTTTTCTATTTTAGACTTAGTATGTGTAGAAAGAAAGATTTTAGAATTTTTGAATATCAGATTTATTGGTACTAAGTCACATCTTTAAACATAGTGAACATTGGTGAAGCATAATGTACTTCAGAGGAACACTGGAACCCATAAATTAAATGCTGTTTTTCAAGATACAATAAGGATGCAGTTAGACTGTGGGTAACTGGAGCCTTCTTAACCGAGGATGTCTTCTAAATCCTTATTAATAAATAGTGGCCTTGGGGATGGACATACTAAGCTGTATCCTTTGTAGAACTTAATTTCTTCTTCAAATTTAATATGTTTAAGAATACCAAAGCATTCCTTATCCAAATTGAGACACTTTTGAGATTTACAGGGAGAGCATTATTAATATACATGGTGGAAAACTTACCTAAACTGGGAAAATGATATATGGGATAATCCTAAATATCTGGACTGTGGAATCTCAGATGGTATACTATGAAAATTCCCACATAGACTCTTCGTAAATAGAAAAACTAAGAATTTGGTTAGATAGAGTGTTATATGACTTGGAATGGGGAGAGGTATACAGAGATAACCAGATGCTAGAGAAAGAAGCATGCTAAGTTCTTAAGTCCTTTACTTAAGCTGTCTAGATTTTATCATTTGTGAAAATCACATATTAATAATTTTCTGAAGTTAGTTAAAATGAGTCACCTCTAATAGAAAACCTTTATGCCCCCATTTAATGTAATTTCTGTGTACAGTTTTCTCAGGATACTCATGAATTTCTTTCTAAACAGCAGATGAGGAAACAAGGCATGAATAAGGTCTGACTAGATGTACTCATGTATTTGGATTGTTGGTGTGTTTTTTGAACTATGATTGTTTATGTTTTTCCATGTAAATTGTTCTATCTCCAGATCTGATTTAAGTGTTATTAAGGTAACTGCAACAAACTTGTGGGTGGTTGATAAAAAATTAAGAGCATACCTCAAACTAGAAATCAGTGTTTCTGCTCAATCTGTAGGTATTAGTTCTGGAAATAGAGATGACTCTGTGTTATGGTCGATACATTGTGTCAACTTGAGAGTTTAGAAGTTTACCTAAGAGAATCAGCAGGGAGCCAGGATCTTTACTTTGTAAATATCCTTATCTGCTGCAAGGGGAGGGCCCAGAGATTTTGTTGGTGCAGTATCTGCTCTGGGGGTCTAGGGATGGCCTGCATACAATATAAGGGAGGAGGAGACGCTGTTCTCAGCCCCCTTTTGCTCTGGCTGCTGCCGGATGCCATGTCACCCTGCACTGGTGCCAGCTCATTATAGACTGAAATCTCCACAGACAGTGAGCTATATAAACCTTTTCTTCCTTCATTTTAGGTGTTTGATATTTTGTCCCAGCAACCAGAGAAAAGTAAACAAGACATTCTATGTCCAGTGCATTCCTCTTCTGGAAGATGCATAGTTGTGACACCAATTTATAGAAATTCCCTTATATAATGTGAATAAGTCAGAATAAGTATGCTTGGCTTTATTTATATCATCAATTTTATGCCTAGTTTTATATATAATTAAAGCTATTTTTTCTTCTGTTGAAAAACTTTTAGTATTAAAAACTCTAAAGTTGTTATTACACTTTAAGCTATAAATGGTTAATGAACCACTAATGGAGAAAGAACAGTTTTTATAATATATTTCCTTTAAAATACTTAATTTTCCTTTTTTTGTATTTCCTTCTTTTTCTTGGTCAGGAACAAATGTAATTGCTTCCATCTTTTTGTTTCTTCCTTCTTCCAAACAATAAATATTTAAATTGCATTTAGTTTATTCCAGGCACTGTTTTTTGGCACTTACAATATATTGTGGAATAAACAAATATTCTCTGCTCTTGAGGGACTATTACTCTATTGAGAAGAGAAAGAAATAAATGTTGCAGGTTACAGAATAAATGTTGTTGGGTGAGAGAATAAAACAGGTTAGGGTTTAGAAAAATAGGTCAAGATGGAGGAGTGCAGATTTCAGTTGAAAGTGAGATAAGCCTCTTTGAGAAAGTGACATTTGAACTGTGTGGTTTTGTATGAATGAAACCAGGAATTAATGATTTTAGTTTTCAATTTACTGTGTTGTTTCATGTAAGGAAAGCTAGAGATTAAACTCTATAATAGTTTGGCATGGTTGAGACAATAAAGCAATAAAACAAAAATATGTAATATGGAGTGCTTTGATAATGATTTAGCATATATCAGTTAATTAAATTTTTTGATAGCTCTGTTCAATTGACATTGTTATTATCTCTTCTTGAAAAAAGTTAGACCAGTAGTAATTAACCTCTTCATGTAGTGATACTGGACTTTGTATCCATGTAGTCTGACTCTATGTCCTTCAGCATCAGCTATGTTCTCTTGTAATTTTGCATATCAAAAAAAGTGTTGCTTCTTTTTCTGACGTGCCTTTAAGAGCCTCATTAATTATTTTGGACTGTAGGGGACCACCAAGAGGACAGAGGACACTCATTCAATTTCTAACAAAAAAAATAGGTGATCAAATGAGAATGTGTTTTGATGAATAAATAAGCCATAAAAGATTCTTTTCTCACTAAAAATGTCTTGTATGTGATTAGGTGCTTTTTATTCACTCTTAACAGGGAAAACATGCATGATAAGTGTAAAGGGTGGTTAAATGTGTCTATCAGAGAGAGAAATAATCACTGTGCATTTTAAAGATTGCAAATAATGTAGTTTAATCTTCCATACATTATTCATATTAGCAATAACTACTTCAAAATTAATGTCAGCTAATGTGAAGATTAGTGAACGACGTCTCCTAAGCTTTGCTGCAGGCTGTTGGCAGAGAGGCCAGTTATGCCTTCATGCCTAATTTCCTGAGGCTTCTTGTTTGGTCTCTCCTAATGAAATACTAAGCTGTTTTTAAAAAGAGATTTATCTGATAAAAGGAAAAATAAACCCTTTTTAAACTGTTACAAAGAATTTTCTTTAAGATAGTAGGAGAAGTTTTTTAAAAACTGGGAAGATCCAGAGGACTGGGCGACACTTCAGGATCTGTGGGATGCTTTTCTGTTCTCCAGCTGACCTCTTACTCTTCAGCACAGTCCGAGAATGTCCTCCCCAAACATTCTGTATTGCTTTGCATATCAGGAATATTGTTCATCTTCTACTTACAGAGTCTCAGAGTGTAGGAAAAATAATTGGAGAATTTAAGACTCAACAATATTAAGCTGTAATTTTATTTCTCATAATTTTCTGCTTTTGGGGTCATTTCAAAATTAAAAACTGGAAAATTCTAAATTTTTTTTTCTTTTATCAAACAGGTCCAAATATCCTTAAGAAATTATATAGGATCATCTTCTTTAATTTAACTTCTTTTTGTTTTTGTTAGCACCATTTCAATTTTTGATCAAAATTTGAATAATGTTCTTAAAATAATGTTCAGCAAGTTTTCTTATCTCAAAAAAAAGTTTTCTTCTTTTTCACTTCAAAAATATTCACGTTTTTCCTAGCCCTCTTCGCATGTTTTCTTTTCTCTAAAAAGAAAATGGCCATCGTCACTATCAAGACCAAAATATTTATCTCAGTTCTAGCAGCTTTACCTCTCCTATACTCTGGAACATTATTCAGTTTTCAAATTCATCTTTCATCTCTTTCTCTAATGACTCAAATCAGTTTTCACTTGAATTCAGGGTTCCTGTTGTATAATACATTTTCACTCCATATTGTTCATTTTCCTCTCCTTCCCTCTGTTCTTTTTTGCTCTTTTGTTCTCTTCCTATCCTATCTCCCTGCTTCCTTACTTCTCTTTTCTTCCTTTCCCTGGTTCGAATGTCAAACCTCTGGAGAGGGCAAACTCTGCCTTTTTCTTAGCATCTGGCATATGAAATGATGGCCTTGAAGATGGAGTAATGGATCTCCTTTCTTCATTCTGCCTCCTAGAGCATAGCATTTGATACGCTACCTGAACTCTTTGTGGTCAGCCATCATACCCTGTCCGTCTAGTTTCTGGACAGTTACGTGAAACCATCTATGGTAGAAGCTCCTAGTATTTCTTCTGAAAGATAGCAAACTCAACAAATAATAACAAACGTGTTATTTTTATTCTCTAGGATCCTCATTTTCTTTTCCTCCACAGTAGGTTTTAACAACATATGATCTAGAGAGGAGAGGGAAGATTACTAAGGAATAAACATCAACAAATGTTTATTATTTGTTGTTAAATATAATGAGTTTAACAAAGCATTAAGTATAGGAGCTGGGACAGTGGAAAGTGATCAAAAACTCCTATTTTAGTCCTCAGAGGGATAGGCTGTGGGAACACAAGTAGGAGAGGCACAGTGAAGGGGCAGAGCCAGTACCACCCTATGAGGAATGTGGCTTCTCAGTTGTACTATTGTGACAGATAGTACTGAAATACGTCCTCCACTCATTTCTTCCCTCGTAGGCTTCTCCATACATGAAAATACTGAATCTTTATTTCTTGCCCCTTGAATCTAAACTGGACTTTTGATGTCTTGACCAAAAAAATGTGGCAGAAGTGGCAGTTCCAGAATTTAGTCTTTGAAATATGGTATCTTTAGCATCCTCCTTGTAAGCAGTGAAAGCAGGCAAGATGCAAAGGCAAAGTAGAAGAGACGCCATGTTTGCTGAGATGTCGTACTTGTGAATAAAGGATCATCCTGATTGTTCCAGGTTTACAAGATACAAACTGTAACCGGCACTAATCATCCAATTAAGATATAGTAGAGTGTTGTCAGGTCAGTTCCTGAGGTTTATTTATTTGCTTTTCATTAGTGGATGTTCTTGCAGCATTACACAATAGATATGGCTACAGATACACTTCCAAAGTCACCTCAACTTGCTGACCCAGTTCTAATTTGTAAAATGAGGCAGTAAACTAACTCCTCATAACAAACACTCCACCTTCACCACACTGTGGTTGCCCATGGTGGTTGCGTGTACAAGTATTCTTAAGGGTGAAATTGAGAACCTGCATTCAAAAGATTTGGTCTTCCATTTTTATTTCCTTTGTGACTTGGATCTTCTCTCACCTGCTATAAGTCATTTACATAAAGCTAACATGAGAGCAAGGTTAAATGAGGTGGTTTAGTAAAGCATGACTTTGGAGCATGGTAAGTATACTGTCCGTGTTAGCTTGTATTATAAATTGAAGAAAGATGCAAGCCTATAGCAAGACCCAGAGTTTCCCACTCTGATCTTCACTGCCAAGGGAAAAGAAAGTGCCATTTATGAGTTTGAAAGATGATTTTTGTAAATGTTTTTGAACATGGTAAAGTCCCCGTTTTTACCACTTTAAAAAACTGATAATTAATAGTCTTCACACTTATTTAGAAAATTTAATAGAAAGTAGTTTATTGAGGCATCACATTTCTAGTCTATCTTATTTTGCTAAAAAATAAGAACAGAGTATCAGAAGTAATTAGAATTAAACTCTATGGAACACATGCTGATAAAAATGTATAATGTGAAAATTTTATTCCTAGAGAAACTTTTTAGAACTAAACAGAAATAAAGAGCACAAAAGAAAGTTAAAAAATACAAATAATAAAAGTAAATCATGTCTGGAAAAATATATAAAGTGGAAGAAGTAGAAAAAGATTCTAAAGACTGTCAAAGATTTGCAAAATTTATTTCTTCTTGTAGATTCACCTGGTTATAAGTTGAATCTTGAACAATTATCCTTTATCTTGAAGTGATTGATTTTAAAATTATGAAAATGCCAAAGGAATGAGAAGATAACATTCCTGATGTTAGGGTGACGTCACTCAATATTGTTGGGATATTTTAAGTGAAATTTATAACATAACTACACAAACTTAACCATGAAATTAAAGAAGCACATTAACAGCCCCAAGTTGGAGCATGAATGGCAGAAATTCAAATACATAAGCAATATTTTACTTTTATATATTATAATCCATGATGAAGTTTCCAGATTAAGGAAATGTAAAAACTAGGTATTATGGCTTGTATATGTCAACAAATAAAACCAACTAGAATTATTCCTTTATTCAAAAGACACTTGTCTTTTTTTGGACCACATTTAAGGAAAAAATGACTCTAGGTCTATATTTAAGATACTAATAATTTTTAAAAGGAAGCTAAAATTATTAAAATACTTATCTATGGTATCAGAGTTTGCTATAAATTCTGGAAGAGCTTTTATGTGGTTGTACATGCCTATAATCCCAGCACTCAGGAGACTGAGACAAGAGAATCGCTGTGAGATTCAGGCCAGGCAAGCCTAGTTAGGGAGTTCAAGACCAGCCTGGATTACACAGTGAGACCTTGTCTCAAAAAATAAATGTGTTTTGGAAGATAAATACCCATAAAATGAGACAGCCATCTTCCATAGTTAGGCATGGTAAGGATGACAAGTGCTTGAATAAGATATTCGGCACTACATCAGCTCTGAAAGTAGAGATACCACCCATACACTTGTTGCTAACATATTCATGAATTGAAACATTCAGAAGATATTTGTGCACATTTACCTGCCTACCTTCCAAATATAGGTAAGTCATTGTCTTCAAGTGGCATTGTATATAATTGAGGAGAAACGGTGATTTATTTAAATTAAAAGTAATTTTAAAACTACAAAAGCAAATACACCAAATGAATAGAATAAACAGGGAGTTGGAAGGTAGCAAACAGAATACCATCTAGGTTAAAAGTGGAGATCTGGAGTCTCTTGTTACTTTAACTGTCTGCTGCTACCACGAATTGTTGCCCCTCAGCCATGAGCCACCTATCTGGAGGCAGCCAATTACGAATTGAAACCTCTACAAACTGTGAGCTAAATAAACATTACTCCCTTTTACTTTGGGCATTAAGTATTTTGTCCCACCAGCGAGAAAAGTAACCAAGACAAATTTTTGTTTTTCCCTCATTGGAGAGATGGAATATTGAGCCTCGGACACATTACGTATGTGCTGTAACACTAAAGTACACTGTCAGTTCTCTCATGCTGTCTAACACAAAATACATTTTTTCATTTTTTTAGGCAGCGTTTCATTTCAAAGTTCAGGTGGGCATTGAACTCATTATATAGCTTAGGATAGGTTTGCACTTGTAGTAATCCTCTTGCATCTGAGTCCCAAAGCTAGGATTTCAGGTATGCACAACTACAACTAGCTGCAAAATACCTTATTAAATAAACAGTTTCAATAGTAAAAAAATAAAAAGGTGAAGATCTGGGAGTCAGGACAGACAGAGGACACAGGGATATCCTTGTGTTGGAATTTGGGATAGGTGAATTTTTTCATCTCAGAAATAGTCATGAAAACATTAATAGCTGCTATCCTAAACTGTAAGGATTGGGTAATACAGTACCTGAGCATAGTAATTAACCCAGTCCTTACTAACATTATTCAGGCAACTACCTTGGAGTAGAGGGGCATGCTAGAGTTACAGGAGAAAGAATGATTTGAGCTAACTCTAGAGGAGTCTACAGTACTATACTGGACAACAGTGAAGAGCTTGTTTACTAACAAGGACATGTGACACTGTCAACCTGTGAAGTTTGGAAGTCTACTTGCTTAGCTCTATTCAGTTCTCATCTTTCGAATACCTTTGCCTTTACCTGCAGTGGCGTTAGATTTTTCTTCCTCTTGATGGAGTATAAGCTCAGAAAATTCAGAAGCTTTTGAAAGTCACGAAGGAAACTTTCTAATCTTAGTGTCTTATTTATTTATGTATTTTTATTAGTACTTGTTTGCACTACATGATGTTTACCTTCCTTGTGTGGAATTGTTGCATCTACATAACACATCTTGGTTCTGCTTTTCATCCCTTTTGCTTCTCCTCCCTTCCCTCTATTTCCTTTCACTTATTGATCCTCATTCCTATTTGAGAGAGATAGATCTCCCTACTTCCTATTAACCGTTTTTTATTTTGTTTTTTATTTATAATTTGAAGTTTCATAGTAGATATACCATGAAATATTTAAAATTTTATGTCTAATTTATTTCATTTAAGTGCATCCATATTCCTATGAATGATTGAAATTTATCTTTATGGCAAAGTAGTAATGCATTGTGTGTAAGTACCACATTTTCTTTATGCATTCATCTGTTGATGAACATAAGGCTTCTTGAAAAGTTTGCTATCATGAATTGTAGTGTTTCAAACATGTCTATCCATATATCATGTAATATAATGTCTTAAACTCTTTGGGGAAGATACTAGAAGGAAATTTCTAGTTTTGGTTTTTTGAGGAATCTCAATACTAATTTCCCTAATGATTGTTGTAACTTACATTCCTACCAACAGCCTAGAAGAGCTTCTTGTTCCCTTGCCAGCCTTGCCAACCTTGCCAACCTTGCCAGCATTGGTTATTATTTGATTACTTGGTGTTGTACATCCTTTCTGGAGTAAGGAAGAGTCTCACTGTTGTTTACTGTGCATTTCTCTAATAGTCAGCAATGTTAAGCGTTTTTTTTCATGTATTTATTAGTCAATTTTACTTCCCCTGTGAAGTGTCTGTTCATTTCACGTGCCTATCTTTTGCTTGGGTCTTTTATTTGGGGGTCTTATTTTTTGAGATCTTTGTATATTCTAGCTATTAGTCCTCTGTCCGAGTAACAGCTGGAATTTTTTGCCCCCATTCTATGGGTTCTCTTTTCACTTTTTTTCTCCTTTGCTATGCAGAAGATTTTTAATTTAGTATGATCCTATTTGTTGATTCTCATTACTGTTTTCTAGAGGCCTTATATATGTGCCTAGGTAAATACAGTCTCAGTATTTGCTTGGGGAGCAGAAAGTAGTCCAAATAGTATCATCTATGTATTACACTTAACTGGATCTTTCACTAAGTGAAAAGTATTAAGAAAAGAAAACTATAATAAAATGAATGGTGGTGACTGTATCTTAATTTCCACATAGATAAAACAAAGTTAAAAGAATTTGTCCTTCTGTATTTCTAAGAATGTTTGAAATAAAGTAAGCCTAGACATTTCAAATATAAATTGGGAGAATAAATGATTTAATGATTTCTTCTCAGGAAAGGTGTTGCATAAATATATTTCCATTTGTAGGAATAAATTGAGTCCCTCAAACAGATGAGGCCTCTAAATGCATCTTCTAACCTTCAAGTGTATTTTTAAATTGTGAATAGTCGTCCCATTTTCTACAGCACAAACAAAACACTAACATATTTTAAAATTAAATTAATGACAATTAGAAAAGATGATAGCAGATATTGATTCAGTAAATCAGCTTCTGATACATCTTCTTTTAATATTTAGTATGTTCTCTTATGTTCACTTTCTTTTTTTTTATTTGAAAGAGAATAAAACAAAAGGGGGCAGTACAGAGCAGATCAGAACAGGACAACATAGGCAACACAGTACTTTACATTAAGTCAACTGGACATCAACAGTATCTAACACCATATCTCTTACTCTGCTATAGTTGAGCATAGTTTCAAATACAATAATATCAAACATAACACAATAGTATAAAGCC